>JASAND010014016.1:0-29941 GCA_030248195.1 Trissonchulus latispiculum
CTCGGAGGTCTGGTTTTATCAGGGGATGGTCTGGCAAATCCTGAGGGTCCCAATCGACTGCATTATATGTCATGAGCCAGGCGCCACGTGCAATTTTGATGGCTGCAAGTCTGGATGCAAGTCAAGACTGAGGACTTGCCTGAATTGGTGCCAGACGGTTATCTCCTCGGGATATGTTAACTGCCCTTGGTGCCGTGAAAATTTTAACGGATACTACAACAACGGAGACTACTGTGCTGCCCAGGTATGCTCATTCAATAACTGCCAAACGTGACATTACTGGAGTAACATAGGACAAATAGTTCGCAAGCGGTTTACACAAAGACGAAATTGTATAATTATTCTTTACCACATTCACAGTCAGTCACAATTTGAACTCCCATTTCATTTGAAAAGAAAAGCCTTGAGACTAACTGCCAGAATAGCACTTACGCAGAAAGGTTTCTTTCAAACATAAAACTATCGTTTATGTATATTAGTAGTGAGCAGACCACACTCATAAAGTTTCTAAGACACTCTTTATGGCAATTACTATCTTCGAGTAAAGTACCTTCTGTTCGAATTCAATGGATTCGATCAATAGTGGCAATGTTTTCAATTACGAGAACATTGTTGTGTTCTTTTCCTGCTTAATCTCGGAGGTCTGGTTTGAACAGGAGATGGTCTGGCAAATTCTGTGGGTCCCAGTCGACTGCATTATATGTCATGAGCCAGGCGCCACGTGCAATTTTGATGGCTGCAAGTCTGGACGCAAGTCAAGACTGAGGACTTGCCTGAATTGGTGCGAGACGGTTTATCTCCTCGGGATATGTTAACTGCCCTTGGTGCCGTGATAATTTTAGCGGATACTATAACAACGGAGACTACTGTGCTGCCCAGGTATGCTCATTCAATAACTGCCAAACGTGACATTACCGGAGTAATATAGGACAAATAGTTCGCAAGCGGTTTACACAAAGATTAAATTGTATAATTATTCTTTACCACATTCACAGTCAGTCACAATTTGAAATCCCATGTCATTTGAAAAGAAAAGCCTTGAGACTAACTGCAGCACTTACGCAGATAGGATTCTTTCAAACATAAAACTATCGTTTATGTATAAGAGTAGTGAGCAGACCACACTCATAACGTTTCTAAGACACTCTTTATGGCAATTACTGTCTTCGAGTAAAGTACCTTTTGTTCGAATGCAATGGATTCGATCAATAGTGGCAATGTTTTCAATTACGAGAACATTGTTGTGTTCTTTGCCTGCTTAATCTCGGAGGTCTGGTTTGAACAGGAGATGGTCTGGCAAATCCGGAGGGTCCCAATCGATTGCATTAAATGTCATGAGCCAGGCGCCACGTGCAATTTTGATGGCTGCAAGTCTGGATGCAAGTCAAGACTGAGGACTTGCCTGAATTGGTGCCAGACGGTTATCTCCTCGGGATATGTTAACTGCCCTTGGTGCCATGAAAATTTTAACGGATACTACAACAACGGAGACTACTGTGCTCCCAGGTATGCTCATTCCATAACTGCCAAACGTGACATTACCGGAGTAACATAGTACAAATAGTTCGCAAGCGGTTTACACAAAGATGAAATTGTTTAATTATTCTTTACCACATTCACAGTCAGTCACAATTTGAAATCCCATGTCATTTGAAAAGAAAAGCCTTGAGACTAACTGCAGCACTTACGCAGATAGGATTCTTTCAAACATAAAACTATTGTTTATGTATATGAGTAGTGAGCAGACCACACTCATAACGTTTCTAAGACACTCTTTATGGCAATTACTATCTTCGAGTAAAGTACCTTCTGTTCGAATTCAATGGATTCGATCAATAGTGGCAATGTTTTATTAGAGAATTTTTTCGAATTTCTTTCAAACATAAAACTATCTTTATGTATATGAGTAGTGAGCAGACCACACTCATAACGTTTCTAAGACACTCTTTATGGCAATTACTATCTTCGAGTAAAGTACCTTCTGTTCGAATTCAATGGATTCGATCAATAGTGGCAATGTTTTCAATTACGAGAACATTGTAGTGTTCTTTTCCTGCTTAATCTCGGAGGTCTGGTTTGAACAGGAGATGGTCTGGCAAATTCTGTGGGTCCCAGTCGACTGCATTATATGTCATGAGCCAGGCGCCACGTGCAATTTTGATGGCTGCAAGTCTGGACGCAAGTCAAGACTGAGGACTTGCCTGAATTGGTGCCAGACGGTTTATCTCCTCGGGATATGTTAACTGCCCTTGGTGCCGTGAAAATTTTAGCGGATACTATAACAACGGAGACTACTGTGCTGCCCAGGTATGCTCATTCAATAACTGCCAAACGTGACATTACCGGAGTAATATAGGACAAATAGTTCGCAAGCGGTTTACACAAAGATTAAATTGTATAATTATTCTTTACCACATTCACAGTCAGTCACAATTTGAAATCCCATGTCATTTGAAAAAAAAGGCTTGAGACTAACTGCAGCACTTACGCAGATAGGATTCTTTCAAACATAAAACTATCGTTTATGTATATTAGTAGTGAGCAGACCACACTCATAAAGTTTCTAAGACACTCTTTATGGCAATTACTATCTTCGAGTAAAGTACCTTCTGTTCGAATTCAATGGATTCGATCAATAGTGGCAATGTTTTCAATTACGAGAACATTGTTGTGTTCTTGTATAAGGGATTTTGAGAGGAGATAGGAATAGATCTTAAACATACTATCTTATGTTATAGTAGAAACTCTAGTTTCAGACCTCTTTGGCTTACTTCTTCGAGTAAAGTACCTTCTGTTCGAATTCAATGGATTCGATCAATAGTGGCAATGTTTTCAATTACGAGAACATTGTTGTGTTCTTTGCCTGCTTAATCTCGGAGGTCTGGTTTGAACAGGAGATGGTCTGGCTAATCCTGAGGGTCCCAGTCGACTGCATTATATGTCATGAGCCAGGCGCCACGTGCAATTTTGATGGCTGCAAGTCTGGATGCAAGTCAAGACTGAGGACTTGCCTGAATTGGTGCCAGACGGTTTATCTGCTCGGGATATGTTAACTGCCCTTGGTGCCATGAAAATTTTAACGGATACTACAACAACGGAGACTACTGTGCTCCCAGGTATGCTCATTCCATAACTGCCAAACGTGACATTACCGGAGTAACATAGTACAAATAGTTCGCAAGCGGTTTACACAAAGATGAAATTGTTTAATTATTCTTTACCACATTCACAGTCAGTCACAACTTGAAATCCCATTTCATTTGAAAAGAATAGCCTTGAGACTAACTGCAAGAGTAGCACTTACGCAGAAAAATTTCTTTCAAACATAAAACTATCGTTTATGTATATGAGTAGTGAGCAGACCACACTCCTAAGTTTCTAAGACACTATTTACGACAATTACTATCTTCGAGTAAAGTACCTTTTGTTCGAATGCAATGGATTCGATCAACAGTGGCGATGTTTTCAATTACGAGAACATTGTGGTGTTCTGCCTGCTTAATCTCGGAGGTCTGGTTTTAACAGCAGATGGTCTGGAAAATCCTGAGGGGGAGGGGGGGGGGGGGGGGGGGGGTCTTTACCACATTCACAGTCAGTCACAATTTGAAATCCCGTTTCCTTTGAAAAGAAAAGCCTTGAGACTAACTGCCAGAATAGCACTTAGGCAGAAAGGTTTCTTTCAAACATAAAACTATCGTTTATGTACATGAGTAGTGAGCAGACCACAGTCATAAAGTTTCTAAGACACTCTTTATGACAATTACTATCTTCGAGTAAAGTACCTTTTGTTCGAATGCAATGGATTCGATCAATAGTGGCAATGTTTTCAATTACGAGAACATTGTTGTGTTCTTTGTCTGCTTAATCTCGGAGGTCTGGTTTGAACAGGAGATGGTCTGGCAAATCCTGAGGGTCCCAATCGACTGCATTAAATGTCATGAGCCAGGCGCCACGTGCAATTTTGATGGCTGCAAGTCTGGATGCAAGTCAAGACTGAGGACTTGCCTGAATTGGTGCCAGACGGTTATCTCCTCGGGATATGTTAACTGCCCTTGGTGCCGTGAAAATTTTAACGGAGACTACTGTGCTGCCCAGGTATGCTCATTCAATAACTGCCAAACGTGACATTACCGGAGTAACATAGGACAAATAGTTCGCAAGCGGTTTACACAAAGATGAAATTGTATAATTATTCTTTACCACATTCACAGTCAGTCACAATTTGAAATCCCGTTTCCTTTGAAAAGAAAAGCCTTGAGACTAACTGCCAGAATAGCACTTAGGCAGAAAGGTTTCTTTCAAACAAAACTATCGTTTATGTATATGAGTAGTGAGCAGACCACACTCATAAAGTTTCTAAGACACTCTTTATGGCAATTACTATCTTCGAGTAAAGTATCTTTTGTTCGAATGCAATGGATTCGATCAATAGTGGCAATGTTTTCAATCACGAGAACATTGTTGTGGTCTTTGCCTGCTTAATCTCGGAGGTCTGGTTTGAACAGGAGATGGTCTGGCAAATCCTGAGGGTCCTGAGGGCAAATCCTTGGTGCCGTGAAAATTTTAACGGATACTACAACAACGGAGACTACTGTGCTGCCCAGGTATGCTCATTCAATAACTGCCAAACGTGACATTACCGGAGTAACAGAGGACAAATCTTTCGCCAGCGGTTTACACAAAGATTAAATTGTATAATTATTCTTTGCCATATTCACAGTCAGTCACAATTTGAAATCCCATTTCCTTTGAAAAGAAAAGCCTTGAGACTAACT
The DNA here is from genome assembly GCA_030248195.1 of Trissonchulus latispiculum. Classification (NCBI taxonomy): domain Eukaryota; kingdom Metazoa; phylum Nematoda; class Enoplea; order Enoplida; family Ironidae; genus Trissonchulus; species Trissonchulus latispiculum. The sequence continues at coordinate 4,776 of JASAND010014016.1, forward strand.
GCCAGAATAGCACTTACGCAGAAAAATTTCTTTCAAACATAAAACTATCGTTTATGTATATGAGTAGTGAGCAGACCACACTCATAAAGTTTCTAAGACACTCTTTATGACAATTACTATCTTCGAGTAAACTGGGGAGTTGACAAGCTGGGGAATTGACAAACTGGGGACAAACCCATCTAACCGGTTAGCTAGCCAAATTTCACTAATCTAAACAAATTTTTTTGGTTAGATTGCTATTTAACCAATGCAATACTCGTTAGATTGTAATTGTGAATGTTTAAGTGTTTCTGAAAGCATTTCGATGAGGAATTAGGCTGGCTTTATTGTGAACGTTCATCACAATACCGTATTAAGTAGCGTAAATTCTACTTCAAGAATGTAGTTTAAGTTTTTTGAAACAAAATTCAAAGAAATGGAAACACGTAGGGAAACCACGTTTTCAAAGTGTCTACCATTTTCTAATTTAAATGCTCTAACTGTTTTGCGAATGTTTAATGTCCTTTTAGTGACATTAACTTTGAACCATTACTATTCATTCGCTTCTAGGAGTTAAGATGCCATTTTTATAGTATATATGCCGTAGGGAGACAGACAAACTAGACACTTGGGCATGTCCCTAATAATTTTAGACACTTGACTATGTGTCTAGGCAGATAGTCAAACTTTGATCAAACATGTCCAGTTTGAAGTGTCTAGCCATTTGCTCAAGTGTCTAACGTGCCTTTAGACACTTGGTCAAACTCATGATAACTGTTATAACTGTTTCATGTTTGATAGTTTTGCAATTAGAATGACGCAAAATAGTGCAATTTTTCAAAAATATAACTACATCCATATCTATTTTGAAAATTTTTAATTTCTCAAGTCTATTTGAACTTTTACAGAAACTTAAAATTGGTCCTATTGTGAATTTCGAGATTAAATTAATACTCTTCAGTTTTTGTGCTTAAAATATTCTAAAAATTTTTGACTTTTTAGATATATTTTCTGCTGGAAAACTGAAGCGTTTTGAAGTGAAGATGATTTTATTTTTTAAATATTAGAGCATTCACAAATATCAGTACATACGTATAACAATGTTACAAAATATACTGTTTTCTAATCCAGTGCTTGAAGTTTCACGAAACAAGTGTTCACTTTGTGGACACCGTGAAGAAATTGTTAAATTGATTGAGAATTTGTAAGTATTAATGCAACTATTATTTGAAGAATTATTCAAAATGGATAGTTATATTTTGGAAAAATTGCAGTATTTTACGCCATTCTAATTGCAAAACTATCAAAGATAACATCGCTATAACACTTATATGTCATGAGTTTGACCAAGTGTCTAAATCCAAATGCATGGACCCCTGCTTTGGCTTTACCAAAGTGCCGGGCAAGAGTTCGGCCTCACTGGAAACGACGAGCAGCAAAGCGAAGAAGAAGAGAAACTGAACAGTTGAATGTGTAAATTTTGTGGTTTGGGGAAAATTGTTGTGAGAGGCGATAAAAATTTGCAAAATTTGGGAAGTGTCATGTGTGTCCAGCATCTGGGCCCGTGACCCTACCAACATGTTGCGTCCATTCAAACGGATGGGCCCATGTAATTTTGCTTGTGGTTTGTCATTTTTTTGTCATTGACTTTTATGTGAACGTCCAACAATTATGTTGAGCTCACTGGTGAACTGCTTGTATTGGATGTGACTTGGTCCTGTTTTTTTGGCAGAACTTGAAAGACTCACCTTTGACTTTCAGTATTTTTGTTAGAATTGGTATAGAATTTTTGTTAGGGTTGGTTTGGTTTTGTTTTTTGTTTTTACTGTTATTGTTAACTTGAAATTTTGGATGATTTGGTAAAAAAGGATTTTTGGTTGGAAAGAAATTAAAATTTTTTCGGTTAGACTCCAAAACTGGATGCGCGCTTCGCATCGCTGCTATACCACTACGTTTCCCAACTCCTAATGAGTTGGGTACCACCCAGTCTAAGGTCAATGTTGACTCAATTTAGGTTATATCCGAATAGATACCACCTACGCAGAAGGGTTCTATAGATACAAAGTACGAAATTACAAACAGTCAATACAGCACAGGAACAGTCCTATCTCAATATGTATAGAAGTCTATCTTAGCTGTTGCCGGCTAGTACAGCTACACAGCAAACTCATTAAAAGCCCTAAGTCCATCCTAGAAAACGGCGTTGGGCTCCTCAATCGAATTACCTATACCAAGAGTACATAATAATAAGAGTATGCCACTAATCAAGCTCTATGTTATCACAGCAAAACCTATGCTCTGCACGCTAACGGCCCACCCCCCCCGCAAATCAGACCCTCGTGACCCCCCCCCCCCCCCCGCAAATCAGTACCTAGTCGAAACGGGGGTACGCTCACTCGCTCTATGTTTATGTGCTTAAGCCTTCAAAAACACAAGCAGAAAAAACGAATTTTTTGTGCCTGCTTTTGAGCTTTAGAACACAAACATAACGCACAAAATTCTTTGAAGTGAAGGGTCTGATTTGCGGGGGGGGGGGGCGTTAGCGAGCAGAGCATAGTTTTTGCTCTGATAACATAGAGCTTGCCTAGTGGCATACTCTTATTATTATGTACTCTTGCCTATACTTAAACTTACAGTATTCTTCGTTCCTGATGGTCGTCCAATCGCACCAAGCTTGTTTTGGGACCAGACTTTTCAAAGAAATGCCTGAACACCTGACACAAGCTTGGCCGCCCAAGGCCATTGAATGGCTGACATGATCCAAAACTGACAAAATGCAATGATTAAAGGTAGGTTTTGAATTCGGCATTTATATAGGCCTCATTTCGACGTGTTGTCGATTGTTTATGCAAATTAGTTTTTGACATGAAGGAAAAGAAAACATTTGTGTCGGATGACTGGTGTCGAACAACGGACTGTTAAGAGGCGAGAGCCTTGACACTTAAGCCTTCCTGACACAAATTTTTCTTGTTTGAAATGAATTGAGTAGTAGTCTGAGTGTAACGGATTAATGCTATTTTTTATGTAATGTATTTAATAATTAACCAAAAAGTTGATATTATTTAAATGTTTATTAATTTTTTCTTTTGCTTACAGAGCTTAAAAGAAGTTGGAAGCCGAAAGGAAATTATATAACATCTACATGCTCAGGCAACGAAAACAACAACCAAGAACGAACTTTTTAATTTCAAACGAACTTTCAGTAGTGTTTGTTTAGTTCAATTACTCTTGGTTCAATGAAACGCAGCTCCAAATACTTTTAGACGACTCAAAAGGCAAGTGATCCCATGCGAGATTCAAAAATAACTGGGTGGAGAGAATTTTGAAGTTGGGGGTGAAGAGTGGCCAGAGTCCAAGTTACGTACGTTAGGCAGCTGTTGTGTACAATAAAATGTATTCCAATGTAATTACAATGTAAACTACAATGTAGTTGCAATGTAATTACATTGTAGCTACAATGTAGTTACATTGTAGCCAATTGTAAAACGTGATAAAATGACGTAAAAGGGATTTCCCAAATGTAATGTAGTTACATTACATTGTAAAAGGTACATTTGTTTTATGAAACCCAAAAATGTAGCAAACGTAATGTAGCTACATTTTAATGTAGTAAATGTAATGTAACTACTGTAGTTTAATGAAATAGGCCCCAGGTGCCCCGTGCTGTCTATATTTTGGCGCCAATTTGTATTTGAGGAAGCAGTTGGACTTCACGTAGAAAATCTGCTGTTTACCCAAACACGCGCAATGCTGTTGTAATTTGAACCTTTATTCAAATTAATCAAATTACTATTTATAGTCACAGCAATACGCTGTCGGTCATTCCCATACCACTGAGTACAGGAACCGGGCAATCGTTTAGTACAAGGACCATTGTTCCAATAGTTTTGGCTGGGGGGGGGGTCGCCAACTGATTCGGACTAGGCGCTCCTCCACGCCAATTATTGGCTGAATAATTCACACGTGGAGTAAAAGACACACAATTAGAATAATTTACTCGACCACCAGAGTGGTTGGAGGAATGATTTCTACTAAAAGACGAATTACAGGAATTTCGCGAAGAAGACGATTGAGATAGAAAATTGCAATAATTTGCAGAATTCAACGTAACGGAATAGTAGGCGGATTTTTCACATTCCGTAAAGCTGACGAACTAATAGGCTCTAAAAATGTCACATTCTGAGGAGATCGAGGAATTAAGGGAGGGGGGCGGGCTGTTGTCAAAGCTTTTTAAACATTTTGCAAAAATTGCTGCAACTGAGACTGAAGTAGAATTTGTGAATGTGAATGAAAGAATGAAAGTGAAGTTTCAGGATTATTCTGATATCTTCATCCCCGAGTTACATCCGCGTACGTAGGGGTAAAAACAGCACAAAATTGATTTGCATGAAGCACCTTTTCAGCCGGAAAAAGCTTCGAAAGCCCCTCTAAGAAATTGAGGGTTTTTTCTGACATAGAATTTACCTGCTGTTTTTCCTTCTCAGTATGCGTACATTCGGTTATTCCGGGAGAGGGGGTGGGTTACTGCGGAGGAGCTGCCCCGGAATTTTGCGGAATTTGCCCCGCGATCCCCGCTTGCTGAAAATTTTGCGAGGCTTGAATTAACTGAGAAGCAGGGTCAGACTGTTGTTCAATAGGCGTTAGAAAATTGACCGTTGAATTGTCTTGACTACGCCCTTGAAAAAGTTGCCCATTGGAAGCCATAAAAATACTCGGTTTCTGATTTCGACTTAGAAAATTTGCTCCCCGACGGCTTCCTCGAGAGCCCCTCTTCCTCGATTCCTTCTATTCCAATTTCGATTATTGGAATAGCCATTTCATAATTTGACTGGTTGTTGTAATAATTTCGGTTTCCGGCAAAATTACGACGACCACCGAAATTTCTCCGATTTCGACTTCCTCTGCCACGAGAATTCTGACAATTTCGTTGATTCATGGCACGTTGAGGTGATATGACCTGGATTACCACACGTATAACAGGTCCTTTGCTCCGTTGGTGCCTTTTCAGGCGGTTTTTCCTTCTCTGATGCGTGAGCGGAATTTACCTCGCCAGAAGCTGCACTCGTAGATTGTTGTGCCTTTTCTGAGTCCGCTGACTCACCCTAGTCGCTTCCAATACCAAATCCACGTGAGCATTTCGAATTTTCACCTTTTTGATTTCATCCTGTAAAGACTGTTGCCTTTTGTCCAAATCACCCGAAGTTTCTGAATTTTCGGAAGAAACTGAACAAACTTTCACTTTAGATTTGGCCTTTTTATCCCTTTCCGGGATTTTTCAGGCTTTTCTGAAGCTTCCGACTTAGCCGAATCCGTCTGACACTCGTCTTCGAGTCGTGAGAGTTGGTCCACGATTTTACGTAATTTTGTCATAGAATGACCCCAACTTTCCAAATCTGACAAAAGCGAAATTCCAAGTTTCCTCAAGGGCTTTAAGCCTTTTCGAAGTTGCTCGAAAATTTTCGGGAAGGCGCGAAAATTGGCCAAAAATGCGCTATTTTTAGGGTAAATATTGCAACATTTTTCTAAAAAGTTCAAAGTTTTTGGCTTAAAGTGTTTATTATCGCGAGAAATACACGTTTATAACGGTTTTGTGAACTCTAGACTCAATATTGACCTTATTCTGGAGTCAGAAACATGTTGGCAATTAAGTTTTCGAGTTTAAAAACACTGCATAATGTCAAAATTACTTAATGATTTCATGTTTTTCGGCATTAGCAATGGCTGAAAATGCTATTTTTGGCATAAAAATAGAAAATTTTGGGAGAGGTTCTGACTTATTTTTCCTGGGGGTTGGGGGGGGGGGGGGGTGGAGGAGCCCCCCCCCATTCGAGGTGCCCCCTGCCCTTATATACGGCAATGGAAGATTTTCTTTACTCCATAGATTGGGATAATTTATTTTCAGCTAATGCAAATGTTGAAGATTTATGGCAAACCTTTTCTAATATAATTGAAATTGCTATAGATAAATTTGTACCAAAAACAAACATAGGTGGTAAACGTAAAATTTGAAAGCGTAAAAAGAAGAAACGAATTTGGAAGAAGTTCAAAGTTACAAATGAAAATAGCCATCTCTTGGAATTTAAAAATCTTGCAAAAGAAGTCCGACGGAACCTACGGCTCCAGAAGCATATCTACGAAGAAAGCATACTTAAGCAAAATAATTTGAAGATGTTTTTTCCTTTGTTAAAAACAAATTAACTTCAAAGGGAAGTATTCCCTTTCTCTCGAATAATAATTTTGAGGCATGGTCAGCCTTTGAAAAAGCGGAAATTTTGAATACTCAGTTTTCCTCAGTTTTTACAGTGGATAATGGAGATATTCCAAACTTCCCGTATAGGACGCACGATACGATTGGTTCACTGCAAGTATCAAAAGAAACCGTGGAAAAATTTTTAAAATGTGCACCCCCGAAAGTTTCAATGGGTCCTGATAATATTCCCTCATTACTGCTAAGAAAAATGGCCACAGTTTTGTCTACTCCTCTGCAGTATATTTTCCAAATGTCATTAAATTCAGGAGTAGTCCCCACTATTTGGAAAGATGCTATGATATCCCCAATCTATAAAAGAAAAGGATCTCCATCGTCACCCGAGAATTATAGACCTATTAGTCTTAATTCGTCATGTTGTAAAATTCTTGAACAAATTCTGAAAGAACACATAATGTCTTCTTTAATAGAGCATAATTTATTAAGTGCATACCAGCATGGTTTTCGTGCAAAACATTCAACTCTCACTAATTTATTAAAAACTTTATATGGAATCTAAAGATTTAAATTACGCAACCCACATCATATATCTAGACTTTGCAAAAGCTTTTGATACAGTAAACCATACTAAATCATTATTATAACTAGAAAAGTATGGAATTAGTGGTCAAATTTTAAGCTGGATAAATTCCTTTTTGTCAAATAGATATCAAAATGTGAAAGTTAATCAAGCTCTTTCTACCAAACGTCAAGTTGTCAGTGGTGTACCACAAGGAACTGTTCTTGGACCACTCATGTTCTTGATATACGTTAATGATATGCCCGAAGTCATTTTAAACTCTAGTATCAGTTTATATGCAGATGATGCAAAAATAACGAAACTAAATCTATTAAACTTCAGGAAGATCTGGATCGCGTATGCAGTTGGGCTAACACTTGGCATCTTAGTCTTGTCCTTTCCAAAGTGTCTGGTTTTAGTGTATGGGTCGGCTGCAGATGCGGACGGAAAAGGGTATATCATGGATAATCATGAACTGTCAGTGGTAAAGCAAGCAACAGACCTTGGAGTAACACTATCGCGTGACATGAAAAGTTCTGCGCATTGCGCCAAAATTACGCAAAAAGCAAACAAACTTTCAGCTTTCATTTTTAAATCGTTCCAAATAAGAAATAGGGAGTTTTTAATTAAAATGTTTAATACTTATGTGAGACCAATTTTGGAATATAATTCATCAGTGTGGTCACCATTCATGCTAAAAGGTATCGACATGGTAGAGAATGTACAAAGAAGGTATACGAAACGCATACCTGGTCTGCAACATTTTTCTTATAAACAACGCTAATAGAAGTGCTCCAGTTGCAATCACTAGAGATAAGACGTTTAAGGTGGTGATTCCTTTTGGGCACATATTGTTATTTAGTGGCGTAAATCAAGATGGAATTTAATGAAACTTTCCGAAATAAGTTCTTTTAGCGTTCTAACACCCTCCGCACAATCCCGATTCAAAAATTCTAGATTTCCGATCAGAGTGATTTTTCTCAATTTCTAAACGTTTGGCAGCTGCTATACAGTTATCATTGTATTCATTCGAAAGATCTCATTGAGCTTCACATTTTTGCTTTTTAAAGAAAGTTTCTAGCTTTTCTCTACAGTGAGATATAGCCGATTTTCTAGTTTTGGCGTCGAAAACTTGTCATTTTTGAAGAAATCAAATAATCCAACATTTCTTGAACTACGCAAGCCGTAAAATCAAACTAAGGGCGTCGACCTGAAGGTCTCACAGGTACAAATTATCCGACGCATGATCGCCTTCCAACTGTTATCCTGTAATCTGCTATCATAAAAAATGTAGTTTTTGCAAAATCACGACCAATTTTTTCCAAAGCTTGTGGAGCATTCACCATTCAAGCTGGAGAGCTGCTACTGAACAAATGTGTTCTGCACAAATGTACCCAGGGACGATTTTTTAGTTGCCCCGATTGCTGCTTTCTAGCTAAAGTAATCGCTTGACAAATTTGGAAAAAGTAGGCAAATTACAGGTTACGCACACATTTCAGCTTATTTCTCTATAACGAAGAGCGATTTCACAATAAATAAAAAATCGTCCCCAGCTATTTGATGGAGGTATCGAATGATATAACCGATGTCTCGCGAAAAAATTTACTGTCTGTAGTCTGCAAAAATTCTGGAAAATTATACTTCTTCTAAAATGTGTTAAAAATATTTTAGAAAAGCAACATTAGTTTTGTGGCATGCATTAAAAAGAGAAAATGTCAAGCTACATTTTGATATAAAAATGGCTTCTTAACTCCAAGTAATGAATGAGTAATAATGGTGTAAACTTTATGTGACCAAAGGGAATCACCACCTTAATAACGGATCTAAAGTTGATGTACCGAATTTGTAAAAATCAAATATAAAACAATTTTTCTGAATTTTTCACGTTAGCACTAATAGTATAGGTTTACGTGGGCATTGCTATAAAATAAGACATAATCTGTGTCATTAGAGAAGCAACAAAGTAGTTTTTCACTAACAGAATTGTTGAAATTTGGAACAGCTTACCTATAACTGTTACAAACTCAGCTAGCCTGTCTGTCAAAAACCTGAATTTAAACATGTATCTTCGGAGTCGGGGTATTTAATAACCAGACAAGTGGTTCCCCCATCCCTTTCTGTAACTTTTAGCCAGAACTCTTGTACCTGTTGCAAAAGTATTTTCCTTTGTTTGTTTGTTTGTTTGTTTCTACTAACAATTTTTTTCGTTATTAAGCACATATATATACGTATTGTTAAGAATTGTGTATTACTGTGAGAAACAGTTTATGTAATCTTATTATTCTGTATGGCTATTTGTTAACCAGAATAAATCCTTAGTTAGTTATAAAAAGCCCCCCGCCCTCCCCCATAAATTCCGACTCCGACCTGCCCCCATAGGTGTAACGGGGATTTGGGTTGGGGGCCCCCCTCCCCCGGAATTTTTGGGGGGGGGGCTTTTTAGACCCCCCAAACCCCCCCCGCGACCCCTCCCGCAACCTCCCCCAAAAAATTTTTCAATTTTTATGCCAAAAATCGAATTTTCAGCCATTGCTATTGCCGAAAATGAAAAACAACATCATGAAATAATTTTAATATTAAACAGGAGTTTTAAACTCGAAAACTTTATTGCCAACTTTATAAGGTCAATATTGAGTCATCAAGTCCATAAAAAACCATTACAAACGTGTATTTCTCGCGATAATGAGCACGTTAATCCAAAAATTCGGACTTTATTTTGAAAAATTTTGCAAAATTTACCCTACAAATGCCCAATTTTTGGCCAATTTTCGCGCCGTCGGCGCGACTATCCCCCCTCCCCCCGTTGGGGGGGGGGGGGGGGGGGGGGGCCCAAAAATTTAGGGGGTTTGGAAAATTTTGTGGGTGGCAAACCCGGTAATCTTAAACTTTAGGGGGTAAAAAGGTTTTTGATGGAAAAAAATTCGACTAAATTTTGCGAAAATGTGCCTACGGGGGTTTTCAGGGGTGGCGGTTTCAGTAAAAATACTAATTTTAATGCAGCTCTCAATCCGCGGTCTCTATGGCGCCGAACCCGGTTTTTGGAGGTGAGCCCGTGGGAAAATTTTTTATTTGAAGGCAGATCTCTACAAATCTTAGTTCTAGGGGGTTTTCGGGGGCGCAGAATTCGTATTTGAGGCCTGTTTCCCTGCCCGACCAACCAATTTTGCTCTGGCGACCTCCCACCCCCGTGGTTCCGACCCCGTGAGAAAATTTTTTATTTGACCTCAGAACTCGACCAAGATCGACCCCCTGGGGTTTTCGGGGACGTAGAATTCGAATTTGAGGCCTGTTTTGTAGCAAGCTACTCTTATATTATATATATATATGTATATATATATACAGCAAGCTACTCTTATATATATTATATATATATATATATATATATATATATATATATTTGTGCAATTTTTATCAGAGTTTATATTTTCAATATATGTATCCGTTGTTTTAGATTTGATTTCCCGGTGTTTATAATGGCTGGTAGGGGTGCAGCCAGATTATAGACACCGGGAAATCAAATCTAAAACAACGGATACATATATTGAAAACATAAACTCTGATAAAAATTGCACAAATATATATATATATATATATATAATATAATATATATATATAAGAGTAGCTTGCTGCTAAAACAGGCCTCAAATTCGAATTCCACGTCCCCGAAAACCCCAGGGGGTCGATTTTGGTAGAGTTCTGAGGTCAAATAACAAATTTTCCCACGGGGTCGGAACCACGGGGGGTGGAGGTCGCCAGAGCAAAATTGGTTGGTCGGGCGGGTAGCAGGCCTCAAATTCGAATTCTACGTCCCCCGAAAACCTCAGGGGGTCGATTTTGTGAGTTCTGGAGGTCAAATAACAAATTTTCCCACGGGGTCGGAACCACGGGGGTGGGAGGTCGCCAGAGCAAAATTGGTTGGTCGGGCAGGGAAACAGACCTCAAATTCGAATTCTGCGCCCCCGAAAACCCCCTAGAACTAAGTTTTGTAGAGATCTGCCTTCAAATAAAAATTTTCCCACGGGCTCACCTCCCGAAAACCGGGTTCGGCGCCATAGAGACCGCGGATTGAGAGCTGCATTAAAATTAGTATTTTTACTGAAACCGCCACCCTTGAAAACCCCCGTAGGCACATTTTCGCAAAATTTAGTCGAATTTTTTCAATCAAAAACCTTTTTACCCCCTAAAGTGTAAGATTACCGGCTAACCCCCCCCCCCCCCCCCCCCATTGCACCTACCTATGCCTCCCCCATCAGGGTATTTTTTAGGGATTTTTTCCGGGGGGAGGCGGGCTTCCCGGGGGGGGGGAAGAATTTTTGGCAAAAATGAGCCAAAAAATGCTATTTTTTGGCGTATTTTGCACGGAGAAACGCAAAAAGTTCTCAAAAATGCCAGGATTTAAGCTAAAAATAGCTATTTTTACAAAATTCTACGGCGAAGCCGGAATAATTTTGAAAATTGGCCTATTTTTGGCAAAAATAAAAATCCCGGGGGGGAGGCAAAAATCCCGGGAGGGGGCGATTTAGGGGGGGGGAAGGCATTTTCGGGGGGGGAGGGAGGCGCCCACCCTCCCTGTAAAAAATACCCTGCCCATAAACCCCCCCCCCCCAAAGGTGTATCTATATACTGGGGCGGGGGGGGAACCCCCCCCCCCAGCCATTTTTCCAACCCCCCCCCAGAAATTTTTGGGGGCCCCCTCCACCGAAAAATTTGGGGGGGTTGGGGGTAGTCGCGCCGAAGGCGCGAAAATTGGCCAAAATTTGGGCATTTTTAGGGTAAATTTTGCAAAATATTTCGAAAAAGTCCAAATCTGTGGCTTAACGTGTTTATTATCGCAAGAAATATATACACGTTTATAACGGTTGGACTTCTAAACTCAATATTGACCTTATTCTGGACTCAGAAACATGTTGGCAATCAAGTTTTCGAATTTAAAAACACTGTCTAATGTCAAAATTACTTAATGATTTCATGTTTTTCGTCATTAGCAATCGCTGAAACTGCGATTTTTGGCATAAAAATTGAAAAAATTTTTGGGGGAGGTTTGGGGGGGGTTGGGGGGGTCTAAAAAGGGGCCCCCCAAAATTTCGGTGGAGGGGGCCCCCCTACCCCAAATCCCCGTTACACCTAAGACCCCCTATATCTGCAAAGTGCAACAAAATTGCGTACCTGTATTACATCATTTCAAGCATAATAAAAGTCAAACAAAATGTCAAATAGAAATGGATATATATTTACCAAAATTTCTTATTTCAAAGCGAAATTATCAGTAAGCTCGCCGTAGTAAAGAAAAAATGCAAACAAAAAGTGTGTACTAGTGCAAACAAAAGTTGTGTGCCAGTTTGCATTAAGCTGCGGTATGTGAAAATAGCCAGTTTTTGATTTTCATGCACTAGGAATATTGGAAAATTCGTAACATCGAACTGCCCCCCATAAGGTGTACCACCTGTTTAATTGGGTTGGGGGGGAGTAGAAGTTCCGAATTTGGCTCGGGGGACCCCACCAAAATCCGAAATATGGGGGGGAGCATAGTTGCCCTGGAACTTTGGGTCTGGGGGGGGTGTAAATCTTGGCCGACCTCCGAAATGTGATGGGGGGTACCCCCCCCCCAACCCTCCCCAGAATACGGACCTCAGAAATTTCGAAAAATGGCCAAAAAATTCAATAGTTTCCGTAATTTTGCCCTTTTTCATCAAAATAAGGCTTGTTTTTAACGTTTTAGGCGTTTTTGCACAGTCTTAGAGCGATATTAGGTCAAACTTTTAGAAAACTTTTTCAAAAAAGACCATTTTTCGACCAAATTTAGCTAACTTTTTGGTTAAAAATCGTTGGGGGTAGCCAAAAGTTGGGGAGGGTAAGTCAAAAAATCTTGGGGGGAGGTAAATTTGGTCAAAAATTTTTGGGGGGGGATACCCCCCCCCCCCCCCCCCCCCCCCCCCCAAAGGCAACTATGGGGGGGGGGGACCCGCCCTAAAGTGTACCCAAGTTTTTTTTGCGAAAAATACTCCGTTGTCGATGTACAGGGCCTTTAACGTATATACTCAAAAGTTTGTGTCAATAGTTTAACTATGCAAAAATAGGGCTTGAAAATTGACAAATTTGTACTAAAACATTTATTGCCATTTTTTCGAAGTTTTTTCGAAAATTTTCAAAACTTTTGCGTTTTTTACTTGGTTTGGACCCAATTATAGGGGGGGATGGGTCAGGCCTCTCCGTGGGGGGGTCTCTCAGGGGGTAAACTGTAGCCTCGTACACCTATGGCCCCCCATGAGTGGGCCTCCCCCCATAAGCCTCCCCATAAAAATTTGCCTAAAAATAAGCCAGGAGGTTGGGGGGGTCTAAAAAGGGGGCCCCCAACCCAAATCCCCGTTACGCCTATGGGGATATCCATATATGGGTGTCGTGTACCAGACTACACAGTTGGCCCCCTGTGAGACCTCCCACGAGAAGGCCAGACAACCCTCCCCCCATACCCGGCCTGAAGACTCCCCCCCCACCTCAAAGGAGAGAACGGCGAGCTCCGCCGGCACTATAGGGGGGGGGGGTGGTAGGTGTACCAAGCTACAGTTTACCCCCTGTGAGATCCCCCAAGCCGAGCTCACACCACCCACCCCCCTAAAATTGGGTCAAAACCAAGTAAAAAATGCAAAATTTTTGAAAAAAGTTTTAGCAATTTTTGAAGGCTATAAATCCAAGCCGAAAAAATGGCTATAAATCAGCTATAAACAGCTAAAGATGGTTATTTATAGCAATTAAAAGGTAATATACGCAATTATAAACCACAATCTGGGCTAATTTAGGCATATTTTAGCACAAATATGTCAATTTTCAAGCCCTATTTTCGCATAGGGAAACTATTGACAGAAACTTTTGAGTATATACGTTAAATGTCCTGTACATCGACAAAGTATATATTTTTAGCTAAAAAAACTTGGGTACAGTTTAGGGGGGCCCTTCCCTCCTAAATTTCGGATTTTGGTGGGGTCCCCCGAGACAAATTCGGACCTTCTACTCCCCCCCCCAACCCAAACAGGTGGTATATATACACCTATGGAAGGGGGGCAATATTTTCGTCTTGGCCCCCTTATGGTTCGACAAATTTTTTGCGTCTGATTTGGCTGCGAACTTGCCCCAAGTTTAAATCGAGATCGCTGATTTCAAAAATCGAGAGATCGATCCGACTGATTTTTTTTCAAGATGAAGATCAAAATTTTTTTGTCACCAATTTTTACGAAAAGGCGCCTCTAGGGTAATTCGGGCGTGCTGATTCCGAATCTGCAGTCGAAATTTTATAAAAATCGATCATTGGACCTCAAAAATCGATTTTCATTGATGTTTCAAAAATGTTAACTCGATTTTGGCAGCTTTGTTTTCGAAATTGCCGGGGGGGATCCCCTCCCTCCAATTGGAAAAGTCTCGACCCCACCCTCAAAATTTTGGAAGCAGACCCTATCATCCCCCCAAATGGCCAAATCCCAGGCCCCACCCACCCAAATTTGCCAGTCCCCATCCTCGAAATTTTCGAAATTTTGGCTTGGTTTGAAAAAATGTTGGAAGGGAAGTCTGAAAAATTCAATTTGAGGGGAGAGAGGTAAACACACCCAAACACACACCATTATAATAGATTTTACCTAGATACATCCCTCTGTGTGTGGTCCAGGTGGCCGGAATTTGGCATGGTGACATTTCAAGCCAAATATTTCAATTTTATAGAAAAGGCCGTTTCAAAAATTTTCTAAAGTTGCCTATTTTGCCGGCATACAAAAATTTCAAAATTTGATTTGCCGTGAATTTTTAGAAAGCTATTGATATTTTTCAGTGTGATTGATATACTAAAATGATCCTTTCTTTAGAGGGGGGGGGGCGCTCGCACCCCCCCCCCCCAGACAATTTTGGGCTCCCCCCCCAGGGTCCCAAATGCCAAGTTTTAAGGATTTTCTGTTAAAAGCTTCAAAAATTTTCTGCTTTGCCGGAATTTGTTTGTAAAAATCCGCTATTGGTACTCAAACTCAATTTTTGAGCGCTTTTTAGCCTATTTTTACTGTATGTTCGTGATTTATAGGCCATTTTATCCACCACGACCCCACCCCCGTTTTTTTTCGCTTAAAATAAACCCAGGATTGTGTAGTCATACAGTTCGGGCATGCTAGGCATGCTTTAGGCAGTTAGGAATGCTTTATTATTACAAAAAGGTCTTTCTCGCTGATGGCCTTTTCCCGCATCATGTTTTTGTCCCAGCTGTTTGATTGAAAAATTCTCTTCTCTCCAACCGTACGGGCTAGAGAGATGTTTTATAGTTCATTTGGTAGGTCTTCACAAGGCCTCATGTAGTTAGATTTGTTCTTAATAAAACGTTTCAGCCCAAAATAGAAATTTTGTGTTTTTATTCCCCGCCGCCGTTTTTATTTTATTTTATTATTTATACCATCTCCCTAAAATAAAATGCAGAATTTTTGGTTATTATCTAAATCTCTTCCAAAATCGCCAGTTTTAAAACATTTTTTGTTCTTCGCTGGAGGTTATGCGAAGGACAGGTGCCTGGCTCATGACTTATATTCGAGAAACCTCTTGACTTGCCTATTATCCGACCCTTTTCGCCACAACGGCGAAAATTGATAGATTTTACCCTTTTTACTTTTTGCCATAAATTTTCAAAAATTGATTTTTAACGAACCTTTCCCTTATTTTATCCTAAAACACCTAATGCATTAATTTTTAAGAACTTTTGGCTGTTTCTACACGAAATATATAGAAGTTCGAAAAATGTTCAAAACTATCCCACATACGTACACACACTGGGCTTCTTGTAGACAAAAATATGGGGGGAACAGTTATGTATCTACCTCGAAATTCATGGAGGCTACAGGCTACTCGAACGAAGGTGGGGGGTTTGCCAAATGGAGCAATATCCAATCTTTGTTTATTACCTATAATGACATTTTTGCGGTCTTCATTTTTAGGTTCTTGTTTTTAACATTCCATCTTGGTTTATGAAGATTTGATGTAAATGGTGGTTAATACTTCTGCCGTATGTTGACAGAAATTGTTTGGTGGATTTATATATCACGTGCCAGACTGTGTACGCATTTCCCCATACAGTTTTGGATTGCTCTGTCTTTTCCTAACATACGCCACTTCTTGGCTGTTTCTTAGATTAAGTATTGGACAGTTCAAATTATGGCTTCTTTCCGTCGCCGTGGCAGCATATACGATACTACTATAGCGGGACTTTATGACCTGGAACAGACTATAGGACGAGGACACTTCGCTGTCGTTAAATTGGCAAAACACGTATTCACCGGTGAAAAAGTGGCTGTGAAGGTTCGTTCGCTGTTTGTATGTTGTTCATTCATAGACAAATAAAAATAAACGACTGCAATCTCATTTGCGTTATTTGTCGGAACGTTTTAGCATAACGTATTATGTAGGGGCGCGATAGCGCCCCTACTTAATATGGGTATAAAGGCGTCTGCGCGGCCCTCTGGAGACCGTGTTGGCCTGGTGCCAGCTAATTAGAGGTCCGGCGGTGGTAAAAAGGTTACCATCGTAAACAACTCGAGTAGTACTACAAGTACCACCATACTTTTGGTTCGAATTCGAAACTTCGAATTTTTGCACTAGGCGATAGTTACCGTGCGTTTGTTTTTTTTTCTCGGTGAATAACGCTTATTGGAAATTTATGCATTTTACGGCTAAGTGTTGGAACGATGTGGGCATTTTGGCACCATACTACTATTATATCTTGGTAGACAGGATCCCCCCATGCTTCCTTTTTTGGTCATTTTGGCACCTGGCCAATTTTGGCGCTGTGCCAAGGTCCCAAAGTCGGACTTTCGCTATTTTTCGCAAATTTTGGTCACACTTTTCTAGAACTGGGTAGAAGCTGGAGAGGTCTAGTATCTTTTGTTGAAAATTACCAGTAGGGGTGCATAAAGTAACGAGGGGGATTTTTTAATTTTGCTCCCTAGCTTTCAGGAGATGGGCCCAAACTTTGCATTTTTTTGGCCTGTTTGGGCGAAAAGTTTCTAAGTCCCACTTTTACCAGAAATGGCCTAAAAGTCACTAAAAACGGCGTTTTTCGGCCTCGGGGTGGTACCCAAATATAGTAAATCGGGGTCGCTGAAAACGATGAGCATACTGCCGATACCGCCCGAAGTGACCACTGGTCAGCATGGCTCCCGTGGTTCCTCGCCCAGGGTCAAAATTGGGAAAACTCCCTCTAAACAGCGTTTTTCGGCGTTTTGGCCGTGGGCATATATAGTAAATCGACTACGCTCGTTTCAATGGGCATATCGCCGAAACCGACGGAAGTGACCACTGGTCACTACAGCCTACGGGGCCTATTGACCACTGGTCAAACGGCCTAAAACTGCGTTTTTCGGCGTTTTGGTCGGGGGCATTTATAGTAAATCGACTACGCTCGTTTCAATGGGCATATCGCCGAAACCGACGGAAGTGACCACTGGTCACTACAGCCTACGGGGCCTATTGACCACTGGTCAAACGGCCTAAAACTGCGTTTTTCAGAGTTTTGGTCGGGGGCATATATAGTAAATCGACTACGCTCGTTTCAATGGGCATATCGCCGAAACCGACGGAAGTGACCACTGGTCACTACAGCCTAGGGGGCCTATTGACCACTGGTCAAACGGCCTAAAACGGCGTTTTTCGGCCTCGGGGTGGTCCCCATATATAGTAAGTCGGGGTCGCTGAAACGATGAGCATACTGCCGATACCGCCCGAAGTGACCACTGGTCAGCATGGCTCCCGTGGTTCCTCGCCCAGGGTCAAAATTGGGAAAACTCCCTCTAAACAGCGTTTTTCAGCGTTTTGGCCGGGGGCATATAAAGTAAATCGACTACGCTCGTTTCAATGGGCATATCGCCGAAACCGACGGAAGTGACCACTGGTCACTACAGCCTACGGGGCCTATTGACCACTGGTCAAACGGCCTAAAACTGCGTTTTTCGGCGTTTTGGTCGGGGGCATTTATAGTAAATCGACTACGCTCGTTTCAATGGGCATATCGCCGAAACCGACGGAAGTGACCAGTGATCACTACGGTCTATGGGGCCTATTGACCAGTGGTCAAACCCCTTAAAACAGCGTTTTTCGGCGTTTTGTTGGGGGCATATATTCTAAATCGACTACGCTCGTTTAGCATGGCACTGTTCAAGCTCCTTGTATCCATTACCGCATTGCTGGAAAGGGATCCTTTAAAATGACAGAAGGACAAGAAATAAAAATGCTCCTCTGGAGCATGAAAAAGTAATATGGGTGATGGTGAGGTTGCAAAATCAAAAGAGGACTAGTCTTTAAAATGCTTAATATGGGGGCTAGGTTCAAAAATAGAAGAGGACTAGGTTGTGAGCGAATTAATATGGGCACAGCTTCGCCGAACAAACCATATTCGCGGTTTATAAACGTAATCATTATGCATATCCATCCAAGCTACATTTAGTTTATAGTGCATAAACAATCTCTACTGCTACGTATATATTATTCGAGCGTAACGGAACTTTTATTTTAGCAAACTTTTTCTTTGAGAAACTCTTTATACTAGCCAGTCCATTTTATCCATTTATATCTCAAGAATAATTTTAGGACTCTGATCTTCTATTTCCTTCCTGCTTGAACCAATAGCTTTAGCATGATATCCTTAGATCTCATCTCGTTGCTTGCTGCAGTTCAACACGACCACATCATGATAATTTAAGTATATACTCCTAGCAAGTCTAACAGTGTATGCAAACAACTAAATATATTCAATGAGTATTCAACTTCTTAAATTTCTTATTACTGACTGACACTGATAGCTCTGTATGCGACAGAAGTTAAGACGAAGCGTGAAATCCCGCGAATATGGGTTGTTCGGCGAAGCTGTGCCCATATTAATTCGCTCACAACCTAGTCCTCTTCTATTTTTGAACCTAGCCCCCATATTAAGCATTTTAAAGGCTAGTCCTCTTTTGATTTTGCAACCTCACCATCACCCATATTACTTTTTCATGCTCCAGAGGAGCATTTTTATTTCTTGTGTTTATGTATATAATAAAACTAGGCAGGAAATATCTTGTAAACATCTCAATAACAACAAGCAAATTCAGTTACTTTGTAATTAAGCACCAGTTATGTAACTGAAGCAAACAAGTTCATCATAGCTGCGCTTTTTTAGTTATAACTGCGATTTATAAAGTACTTCTGTCGTTTGCGGAATATTTACAAATTTTGCAGAAAGCTTGCAATGTTTCCTTCCATCTAGGTGAATAATATGTACGTATATACTGGGCTTATTCTAGGGATTTTTTCTTGGGTGCCCTCGGGGGGGCGAGTCATTTTTGGGGGGGCGAAAATTTTTCAAAATTTTTCTAAAAACATGCTAAAAATTGCCAAAAATAAGCGGATTTAGTGCTTAAATAGGCAAAAATCGATAAAAATCTCCGGCGAAGCCGGAAATTTTTTGAAAATTTAGCCTTCTGAGCGATTTTTTCAGGGCAAAAGTTGGTACCAAAAGGGGCACCCACTTTTTTGGGGGGGGGGCGATTTTGGGGGGGGGAAGGGGTGTTTAATGGGGGGGGGCCCCGCCCCCCCCCCCCCCAGTAGAATAAGCCCAGAGTATATCATGGGGTCGCGGCAGCGACCCGTATAATATGTGTGAAAAGTGGCTGGAGACAGTGTAAAATAAGCTGCGCAGAAGCTGCGCAAAATCCTACGCAGATCCTGCGCAGATTTCCTGCGCAAATTGTAGAGCACATCGAGTTTAGTATGTCTGTGAAGTTTCAGCCCTGTGTCACTTACCGTAAAAAAAGTTGCGCCCCGGACCGGTTAAGGCGGCGATGTATTTTTCGGTTTCTCCTATTTGATGGTTGTATTGTACATAATGTTCGCCGCTTTCACGTGATCTGCAGCGGTGGGCCAACCTAATGGGCTATGGGGTCTAGTAGTACCCTCTAAAGAATTTAAGAATCACAACGCCGCAGCTGCGCCACAGCGCCGCAGTGGCGCCGCAAAATCGGCTCATAGCGAAAAGTGACCATTTTTGTGGTCGTCGCTCAGGTCGAACATTACGACCTGGAGCTGATTTCTTTTTATATTCAGAAATTACATATATTGAACTAACTAACGGTCCAGGTTGCGTTTCTCTATCACTTCCCTAGCGACCACAGTGGCCCGTCAAAGATGGCGAAAATTCGAAAAATGAAAAATCGAAATTTCTCGCTTTCTATTTAACTTTGAAAACTCAAATCTTCCATACAATGGTTTTCTGGCACGGAGAATCGATTGTCAGCAGTCAGTTTGACCACCGAACCCGCCCATCTTGCTGGGCTGGTCCCACTTTGCCGTCGGGAGGGTCAAGTCTGAAACCGCTTCCTGGAGGAGGTCCAATAGTAGGCTCTACCTGGCCTCTTAAAACTTTGTCTATAGGGGTTTTCTGGTGTGCCCAGCTCATTCCCGGTATCCGTTTTGCCGTCCGACGTGTCTATATTGCTGGGCTGGTTCTACTTTGCCGTCGGGAGGGTCAAGTCGGAAACCGCTTCCTGGAGGTCCATAGTAGGCTCTACCTGGCCTCTCAAAACTTTGTCTATAGGGGTTTTCTGGTGTGCCCAGCTCATTCCCGGTATAGTCAAGCGGGGAAAACCCACTTTTCAGATTTTTGGCCAGAACTTTTTAATGGTTTGACATATCGAAATGCTGATTATACAGGTAGCTAGGCCTAGTCATAAGCTTTCTTATGAGCTATAGAACACCTCTCTAGGGTGTGCCGTTAGCGAGAAAAATTGTCCCAAACTGGCGGGAAAAAACCCAATGCGGGAAAAAAACCCATATGCGGGAAAAAACCCACCCCAAAAAATTTTTGGCAAGCTGCCAGGAGCATTTCTAACCATTCCAAATGAAAGAGCGGGTTGTTTTTAGTACAACTGCATCAAAATATATTAGTTTTTGTACTAAAATTGAGGTCATATGGTCATTTGAAAATGTTGTATATATATTTAACACATATATTATAAACATAGGCAAATTTTGGAAATTTTTTAAAATTGTTTATTTTCGGCAGTTTAAGCATCCTATCGTGTAGAAAACGTGTTTTTCTTGTATTTAGAGCCAAACTAAACTCATTTTAAGGCAAAAATAAGCATTTTTGGTCAAAATTGAAATTTTGGCTTGAAATGGCACCGTGTCCGATTTAGACCCCCTGGACCACCCATAACAGTACGAACCCAGGTAAAACCTATACCAATTTAATCTACGTATAGGCTCTATTAAACAAATGTATGTATTGGTTTGACCTTTCCGGTCAATGGTTAGAAAAAAAATTTAATTTTGAAAAGTGGGTTTTTTCCCGCCGTGGGTTTTTTTCCCGCCAACTCCAGGTCACCCCCAGGTCGCACCGGAGGGGTCAGAGCAGTGTGACATATATCATCATGAAGCGCAACAGATGCCCTACAGGTACATATAATCCGCTTTGGTTTAAGTCTTTCCAGTAGTTCAGGGTGGCCCGGCAAAGTTTGCCAAATTTCGGCACTTGGTCGGACCAAAATTTCCAAAAATTTCAAAGTCCCAAAAAATTTGCAGGGAAGCAGTGGGAGCTACCATAATACACCCTCCAGGGTTATTTTGGATGCTCTTCAAGATAGGCTATTAAAATCCTAGATAGCTCATACCGGTAAGCCCACACTGGGGGTGGGTTTTTTTCCCGCATTGGCGAGTGGGTTTTTTCCCGCTTGACTATATCCGTTTTGCCGTCCGACGTGTCTATATTGCTGGGCTGGTTCTACTTTGCCGTCGGGAGGGTCAAGTCGGAAACCGCTTCCTGGAGGTCCATACTAGGCTCTACCTGGCCTCTCAAAACTTTGTCTAAGGGGTTTTCTGGTGTGCTCAGCTCATTCCCGGTATTCGTTTTGCCGTCCGACGTACCTATTTTGCTGGGCTGGTTCTACTTTGCCGTTTGAAGGGTCAGTCAGGTGGGAGGGTCCAAATGGTCAAAAATAAAAATTTTCAAAAGTGGTAAAATTTGATATCAAATGAAAGCCCTAAGTGAGCTGAGCAACTTTTGTCATAGAACTGCATACCCAAAGTGGCTGTAGAGTGCTGTGGTGGGGTGGGGTGGGGACTTAGGCGATTTTGGGTCAAAAATAAAATTTTTCAAAAGTGGTAAAATTTGGTATCAAATGAAAGCCCTAAGTGAGCTGAGCAACTTTTGCGGTGTCGGATTTATGCATTTCTCAACCGGAATTTAAAGGATAGACATAGGCCCAACACACATATTATCCCCTTTTTTGTGCGTGAGCATTTTTGCGACTAGAAGCTATAGGGGCTGCTGCGGTAGCGACCCCTATAATATGTGTCAAAAGTCCCTGGAGACACCGTAAAATAAGCTGCGCAGAGGCTGCGCAAAATCCTGCGCAGATTTCATGCGCAAATTGTAGAGCACATCGAGTTTAGTATGTGTGCGAAGTTTCAGCCCCGTATCACTTTCCGTTAAAAAGTTGCGCCCCGGACCGGTTATGGCGGCGATGTTTTTTTTCCGGTTTCTCCTATTTAATGGTCTTATTGTCCTGACTTTCCGCCTCTTTCACGAAATCTGCAGCGGAGGCCGGACCTAAAGGGGTATAGGGTCTGGTAGTACCCCATGCGCCATTTAAGAATCGCTACTTTTTTCGCGCCGCAGGTGCGCCACAGCGCCGCAGCGGCGCCGCAAAGTCGGCTAGAGCGAAAAGTGACCATTTTTGTGGTCGCTGCGCAGGTCGAACGTTAAGAGCTGGAGCCGATTTCTTTTTATATTCAGAAACTACATATATTGAACTAACTAAATAGCTAAGTCTCGTTTCTCTATCACTTCCCATGCGACCACAGTGGCCGGTCAAAAATGGTGAAAATTCGAAAAATGAAAAATCGAAATTTCTCTCTGTGTATTCAACTTAGAAAGCTCAATTCTTTCATACAAAGGTTTTCTGGCACGACGAATTGATTCCCGTAAGCAGTTTTGCCGTCGGACCCACCCATATTGCTGGGCTGGTTCCACTTTGCTGTCGGGAGGGTCAAGTCGGTACCGACTTCCAAGAACACCATATAGGACTGTGCATAGCCTCTCAAAACTTTGTCCATAGGGGTTTTCTGGTGCGCCCAGCTCATTTCCGGTGTCCGTCTGACGTCCGACCTTCACCCATTTGGCTGGGCTGGTTCTATTTTGCTGTCGGGAGGGTCTAGTCGGTACCGACTTACAAGAACACCATATAGCAAGTTAACAAAAAAATCAAAATTTGGTTTTTTGCCGGAACTTTCGCAAAACTAAACCAAATCGATTACTTTGAGGACCCATGGAGTAGGTTTTTGGGCTAAGCTTTAAACCACCCCAGCGCTCGCTCTACCACCTACCAGTAAGCTTCAGTAGGCGAAAGTTTGTGGTTTTTTTTTGCCAACGGTTTCACAAAAAAATCACTCGTTAACAAAAAAAAATCAGTGGCGGATCGGATCCCAGAGAGCAGCTAGCAATGTTTTCTCATCAGTTTTGGATAGAGTACGCATTAAAATAACGTATTTAGAACCCAAAACCACCAACCTGGTGTTCGAACTCGGGCAACTGACCCCGCCGAAGTCTTAGTGGTCACTGATGGGACCCGGCAGGGTCTAGTATGAAGTCTGGTGGCTATAAAATGCCATTTTAAAGGCTAAAATGTTGTTTTTTCGTGTTTGTGAGTGATTATAACTTATTTCCAGCCTAGTTTTGCAGAGAAACTTAGGACTTCGTATGTTGGTGGTATATGACCCACGGTCACGTGACCCCTGCCGGACCCTTCCGGATCCTCCAGGTACCAACTGGGCATCAGAAGCGGCTACAAACTTGTCCTAGGGTTTTCTAGTGCGCAGAATTCAAATCGGCATTAGTTTTTAGGTAACTGTAGTCTACTACTGACTTCTGAATCACGTTTACCGTCGGACTTGTCTGTGGCCAGGCTGGTTACCAGGTTGGACTTCCAGAAGTACAAAAACTCAAAAACAACGGCTACAAGGGTTTTCGAGGTCGCTGAGCTCGAATTTGGCGTTAGTTTTGCTCTAGCTACTGTTCTGACTTCAGTAATGTAATGAAAATGATTTTTTATTTGCTAAAATTTTAACAAAAAAATCACCCACCCCAAGACGGCCCAGAGGTCCGACCGGGAACTTTACATATGTATCGATAGCGCACAGTCAGGATACATGTCATATGTACAGCCAGCTTTTTGTGTAATACTGTGCATTACACAGAAATAAATAAATTTACACAGTAATAAACTTAATTTTTACGGCACTCAAAAATACACAGCCACATTTTTCGAAATTTTTTAAAAAGTGCTCTGAAAAAATAGTTTTCAAGCCCTTCATATTTAAAATAGCTCTAGCTTTTAGCTGGGGGCTTCCGCCCAAAGACCGCCGCTTTCCAATCATTTACCACGGTTTTCTGCATGACATGATTATAGGTTGTTTCTGCAAATATATACACCTGCTTATCCGATTGCGTATAATTTATTCACGTACAGCGTGCAAATATTTGTAAGATAGTATAGTAATATAGCTAGTACATACGATTCAATATCGTTTCTTGAACCAGGGGCGGATCCAGGGATGGCGGGAGAGCACCTCCATCGCGATTCGAAGGCAGGAAAAATTAGGGAGAGAAAGGTCATAAAAAACAAATTTCTCGCCTTCGGCAAGAATCTCCTTTGCCATTTTAACCCACATATTTATTGCATTTATGTAGCAAAAGCTGAAATGCATCCGATTTTTGAAAATTACTCACTTTTGCCTAAAAATGTCCAGAATTTTTAAGAATTTTTTTTAAGAGTTTATGAAAAGAATTAAGGATCCGAAGACCGATTTTATTGCAAAAACAAAAATTTCTTCAACTTCTGGGGGGGCTCCGCCCCCCAGACCCCCCGCTGGAAACATTTTGCCGCCCCCCTCACGACATCCTGGATCCGCCAGTGTCTTGTTAGAAAAAGAAATGGTTTCAGTCGGCGAAGTTTTTTCAGAAATTAGATTTTATCCAATCCTAGTTTTGGCATTTAATGGATTATATAATCTTTTAGACTTTCCATTGCGAATTCATTACAATTTACAAAATTTCTCAGCGTCGCCTCCCAGACCCCTGCGTGAATTTTCTGCGTTACACGACGTGTCCCCCACGGACGTTACAATAAGTGCAGTTGCCAGAACTTTTGATTAGTTGATCCGAAAATAATATTGTTTAAATAAAATAACGTTTAAATTTATATTTAATATTTTTTGTATTTATATCTCAAAAACAATACTTTTATTAGATTTTACACAGTCAAAAACAAAAATACACACTGAAATTTAAATTTACATAAGATTTATTAAGGTCCGATTTTGAAAAGTTGGAAAACCTGTGTACAGCATAAAGGTTCAATGCAACTTGAACGG
>JASAND010014017.1:0-30404 GCA_030248195.1 Trissonchulus latispiculum
AGCAGTACAGCACGATAGCAGCACCGCACAGCGCTGCGACTATGCTCATCGTGTTCAGCGACCCCGATAACCCTTATATGCGTCCCACTATATGGCCCAAAACAGCATATTTAGGCCTGTTTTTGACTATTTTCTGTGGAGTTGGGACTTAGAAATTTTCGGAAAATGGCTATTTGGCCGGACCAACTTTGGGCCGGCCGCCAGAACGATTCTGGCCAGATATCAAAAATCGCCCTCGTTAGGACATATAAACCCTTCCGTAGATCCTTATGCAACAAACCGCGTCTCTCTAGCGTCTTCCCTGAGTTCTGTAGCTTTGACAAAAAATTGGCCATTTTTGGCCATTTTAGCGCCAAGACCACTTTTGGCCGGCCGTACAGGTGGCTGGCCGGGCCGGGCAGCGAAAAAATATCAAAAAGGTTCACTTTCGGGGTATATACGTTCAGAAAAACCAAACTTCACCAGCTGAAAATGCCCAGATCGTTCTAACACTGCGACAGAAAATTGCATTTTTCCAAGCGTGACTTACACGGAAAAAAAAACAAACGGACCTAACTTGCCCGGAATCGAAAATTTTCAAAGTTGGAAATTTTGACCAAAACTTTTTTGCGACTTGTAGTACTCGTCGTGTAGATTCCAACGATACCAAAATGTCCAGTTTCGTTGAGTATTTAGCTGGCACGGAGCTCGAACGGGTCTCCAAGGGCCGCACTGAGCCTTTTACACCCATATTATAGGGGAGCGCTCTCGCGCTCCCCTATAATATATGTAATATGTATTAGGTTGCAGCTCGGATACTTGTCTGCCCAGGGTTCTAAGAGGCCCCATACTTCATTCATATACATCCCCGAATTTTTCTGAGGTCTGCCCCCCGCGAAACAGTTTCTGTGTGCGCTGTGCCGGTGCTTATCTCCGGATTCACAGCCCGAAGCCAGGAGCGACAACTCTAATGTTGACCACATCTGTGGAAGGGGGCCCACCCTTCATCAGGCATTGTGCCAGAACCCAGACTCATGTCACCTTCTCACCGCAGTGGATAGACCGCTAGTGTTAAGAATAGACAGTTGGGTTGGCTGGAGCCCACGGCGAACCAATATGCGCTGTAGATCCTTGCTCAAGGGGATTTGTGAAAGCCTTGTGGCAGCGGGGATTCGAACATCGGATTGTAAGATCCTTAGTCGAACGCCTTAACCACTCGGCACCGTTACGTTTGCCGTTTTCGTCTTCCCCCTCTTATTTCTGTTTCGCCTTGAGAAATCAAACACCAGTTTCCTCTTTAACAAAGTGCATTTTTGGTTTTTTAATTCCATTATTAGGCTCAGTAGGACGACGCTAGCAGTATGTTTGCGCTTTCTTCGCATTTTTAGCCCAGAAGTGGAATTCTACGCCCACAATATTTCACATCCCTCCGAGGATAAGATCAACTTCCGGATTCAGACAAAGGGTTGGGTTCGTTTGTTTCTTTCCACCATTTTCCCCTACTTTTTGTAGATTTTTGTTTCAGGAATTACCTGGAATAAACCTCAATCCTCCACTTGTTAATACTGTCATTATGCTTCCAGCTGTAGGGGTTTACATCAATAAAATGAGGTAAACGCCGCGGGCTTGCAGGCGGATCCACGACGGATACAAGCATAAATCATAAAGAAATAATGAAAAGCGCCTGCTTGCAGTCACTGCAACCTCAAGTCGAAACTGGAAAGAGCCAATGGGCTCTGTGAGTGCTCTAGTGTTTCTGACTAAGGCTTTGCCACAGTGACTGCGGGCAGGCGTTTTTCACCTTTTCTTTATGATATATAGCTGTAGGGGTTTGTCCTACTATTTTTAATGCTCGTAGTCGTCGTCGAATTAGGGGGCCGATCAGGATCCACTCCTATACTCGGGGTATAAAACCCTTGCTTCACCTCTTCAGCCATGTTTGGTATGACTCGCTATGTCGCCTGGATGCACTCCACACAGTGGGAGCAGGGTTTTTTGTGCATATTACTGTGCATATGCACACTTTTTTCCAAAATGCACACTCAAATTTAAAAATGCACACATAAATGCACAGTCATATTTTTGCTTCCGCTAACCACAAAATGCTCTAAAAAATTTCCAAAGTGTTTAAAATTTTAGAAAAACCTCTAGCTTTTAGCTGGGGGCTGCCGGCCCCAGACCCCCGTTTTCCTTACTATTTTTCGGTTATGGCAAGGTCGCACGCAACGACCTTACTTTGTTTTATTCTTCTTTACTAAAGCCATTAATTAATTATTGAAATATTTTTGCTTTAGGTTGTAAGTATTTATACATATTATACTGTGCGTTCCTTCGTCGTCAAAATAAACGGCTGAAGCCAATTTCTCTTAAACTATTTCTTTACATTTTCTTCCTCTACAACGGTTCGACGCGTACAATGCTAGCTCTCTCATATCCGTTTAATAATCAGTTAAAACGGTAAGAAATTGTTCATAAAAATTTCTTTTGTGTCCGAAATCCCCAAAAATTCTTAGCTTCTGGGGGACTCCGCCCCCAGACCTTCCGGGATCGAGTTTCAATCAAATTTCTTCTTTATAACGTTAGATACCAGTTAAGATTTAAAATGATTAAAACAGCAACTAAAGCCAAAAATAGGTGGAATACAAATTTACGGCCAAAAATGTACGTTATAGTTCAAAATAAGCAATTTTTTAAAAATGCACACATTTGCAAAATGCACACTATTTTTTAAAAATGCACAAATATGCACACTTGCCCGCGACCAAAAAACAACCCTGAGTGGGAGGCTAGAGGGGACCCGTCTTGACCTCTCGGCTCCGGGCTGTCTACTTCCATTAACTGCTCATGCGCTTGATAGAGGAGCACAGCACTTTTCGGCGCTCCGGATCTTTAGCGCAAATGAAGGAGATCACGAAGCAAGACACGGGAAGTGGGACCAATTAAAGTACTTGACTCGATTGCACCCGGCACCCCCGTCGCAGATGGTGGGTTGGTCACGTTGCAAGCAGGGGGGGGGCGGGGGGCGGCCGCCCCCCCCCCGTCGCGATTCGAAGGTAGGAAAAATTAAGGAGAGAAAGAGGAAAAAGGGCAAAAAACAAAATAATTTCGCGCCTTCGGCGCGAATTTTCTACATTTTAACCGCATAGTTATTGCATTTGTGAAGAAAAGGCTTGAAATGCATCTGTGTTTTTTTTCGTCGAAACTTTTTGCGAACTTTTACGCAGTCCTCCAAAATTTTTTGCGGAATTTCGCAAAAAATTGCGAAATTCTTATTTTTTAGTTTTTTAAAGATAACTAATGAATTTTAGTAATTTGGGTGCATTTAAACACATTTTTAATATTTAAGGCATAGTATTAACCAAGAAATAACTATTTTTCTAAAGCCGAAGCATGTTTTAAGTATAAATAAATCTGTATACATAAAAATTAATAGTGAAGAGACACACGGGGGTCTGGGGGCGGAGCCCCCAGAAGCTGAGAAAATTTTGTAAACCAGAGGAAGATCCTTAGTGGAAATTCTCAAAAGTTTAGTTTTGGCAGGCAGTAAAATCCTAAAATATAAGCAAACTGCTAAAATGCTAAAATTGTTAAAAAATATGCTTTGGCAAATTTTTCAACGCTAAAAGACCTTCATTGCATAGCTGTCACTATGCATTCTAACTCGGCTAAGATTAAAAGGTGTCTACGTATAGAGATATCGGCGCGAAAAGTTTTTGAGAATTCCCTTCAAAAAGTAAGTGAAACACGTTTAATTTTCATCTGAGACAACTGAAAATTTCTATTCAAGGCCAAAAATTTTCGCGGAACTTTACGCAGAGCTCCGAAAAAATTGCGGAATTTTCAAAAAAAGTGCGGAATTTCGCGGTTTTTTTCGCAAAAAAACACAGAAATGCATCCGATTTTTCGGAGAAAATTACCATTTTTGCCTGAAAATGTCAAGAATTTTAAAAAATTTGTTCAGTTCTTCGGTATAAAAAGAATTAAATATCCGAAGACCGATTTTATTGCAAAAACAAAAAATTTCTTCAACTTCTGGGGGCTCCGCCCCCCAGACCCCCCGCTGGAACAATTTTACCGCCCCCCCGTCACGAAATCCTGGATCCGCCAGTGGTTGCAAGGGTACTGGTTGATCCCAGGGGTGGAGGGTGCCTTTCCACCGGGACTCCGCATCCTACTCCTGACGATAAGTGGATTATGGGTTTTTAGCGTGCACTGTCCCCAGCAAGACAGCACACGGGTCCACCAGTCCAAAACCGAACCTCGAACCCCAGACCTTTCGATCCCAAGTCCAAAACCTTAACCGTTCGGCTATACGGCTACATGTTTGATAATGAGACTGTTTATTGATTTATGATCGTGTAATTGTATTTGCAAATTTTTCAACTCCCTGCGCATACATAGATTTTAAGTTTTACTCTTGTCATATTTTTCCAGGAACTCCATGTATCCAGATTTTGCGCCGCGGTCTTCAGGATTTGGCTTAAATTGCGGACACTCTGAATCAGAAATTTACGGTCAGTTTGCGCAGATTCTTGTTAGTTTAGACCAAGTTAGTCCGGAAAATAAGCTTTGTTTAAGCTGTATTATGTATTGTTTGGACATAGATGCATGTTAAAGCGCTCTCGGAGAGGAGCCCCTTACCCCCCCCCCCTTGGTGCGGGCTTGCATAAGAGTATGACAAGCATTGCGCCTGTTTTGCAGCTATCTTCGAAAGGTGTACTCGGTGGAGATTGTTCGTGAGCTGTTGGCTTCCCCAGAAGTCCTGACCGATGTGGAAGAGGAGTGGCGACAGCTGGAGGAAGACCGACGACTCCTCCGAAAGATCTTCCCCACCGGGGACAGCAAAGTCGTCCTTCCCTGCAACCTGCAGCGTATGATCTGGAATGCCCAGAAGATATTCAAGATCAACACACGGGCCAGGGTGGATCTCCCTCCATCCTAAGAAGGTCATTCAAGGTAACAACACAGCATACGTGTATGTTAGTTTTGTGTCTAAGGATGTACTAGAATGTTGGTAGTAAACTATCGTATTTTGTTCATATGCTGCTGCTGCTTTCAATCGTTCTATCTTTGTTTTTCCTAAGCTGCAGCTCTTATATAAATGAATATAGGTAGTAGAGGCTTACAGTTTAATTTGTTTATTTTTTATAATTTTCTATTTATATATTGTTTGTAGGCGTGCGTGATCTGAGCAAGAAGTTGGTGATAGTGAAGGGCAATGATCGGATCTCTCAGCAGGCGCAGTACAATGCGACGATTCTGATGAACTGTCTCCTCCGATCCACCCTCTGTACGAAACGAACTGCGGAGGAGCATCGCCTGAACAAGGAGGCCTTTGACTGGCTCATGGGAGAGATTGAGACCAGATTCATGCAGGCACAGGTAGGGTACACAGTCTTACAAAGATTGCTGACGTTTTCCGTTGAAATTCAAATGACGCCAAATTGGTTTTATGGTCCTGGTATATTTAAACTGGGACCTAATTTGAAATAAATAAATTAGTGTTTATCGAATGATCAAAGAAAGTCTATATCCATGCATCAATTAATGGAAACTTTTTGAGTTAGTTTAGGGTCGTATCGAGGGGATCCGTTCCCCTTTTGATTAATTTTAATGCAGCTTGCTAGCTTCTTTGGAAAACGTTGCCCGCCTTTTTGGATTAAGCCCTTTTCATACTCATTATCCGTTTGTCCGGTTGTCCGTTTTCAAAACAGACAAACTGATTCATACTCGTTTGCTTCATTTCCGTTTGTCCATTTCCGGTTGTCCTTATTGCTGGATTGCTATTTCTGTTTTCGGGTCACCCGACACTTTGTGTTTATACTGATTGGAATGCCAATTGCATGTTTTTTAAAAATTGCGAATTTTTACGTTTATGTGTAACAACTGCCAAAAATCGCTTAAAATGACAAATTTTAGGCTAAAAGGCTAAAAGTGTTTAGGCTAAAATAGTGAAAATTTAGTTAAACATCCTGCGAAGCCGGAAAACTTTTTGAGAATTTAGAGTAAAACGGTGAATTTCACAATTTTTGGGGTTATGGGGGCAGGTCGGAATTTATGGGGGGAACCTTGAATGGGCGTCACCAAGTGAGGATATCCCGCCCCCACTAAGACTATGTCAGGGGTATTGCAAGTTTACCTATACTTACATATTTTTGTTTTGTATTGCAAGTGTTTTTGACTTTCACTGTTTCTAACATGCATTCAACGATTCCATTGATTTGATTGGGTGTTTTTAGGCTCAGCCTGGTGAGATGGTAGGCAGATGACCTCACCAGTTTCCACTTTGCCGGCGTCGCCGTCAAGAATGTCACTCTGGGTGTGCCCTGGCTGAAGGAGAGCATCAATGTGAGCAAGCGACCCAAGACCCCGGGCATGGCCGACACTCTTCCCGGGCATGGGTCAAGTCGCCAAGGACGCTGAACGGGCCAAGGTAATCATGCAATGCTGTGTGGTCTCAGGGTCTTCTTTTCAAGAAAGGGTTGAGTAGAGTTAAAATTAACTCGATCCTTTTCAAGAAAGAATTAAAAGAGAGAAACTCAAGCTTGAGTGGAGTTAAAACTAGCTAAATCAGTTAATTTTAACTCTACTCTGCTGTGCTCTACCCGTCCTTGAAAAGGCCCTAACACTACATTGATTTACGTGGTTTTCAGGGTTGCTGTTTCTCTTAAAATTGATTATTGAAAATAATGGACCAAGAAGACTAAGTTTTTATGGCAATGACGTGATGATCCTTTGGGCTTTGTTGGTCCTTATTTTAGTCACGACCTAAATAAACTTTAAATGTAGTCTGACTGACTG
The DNA here is from genome assembly GCA_030248195.1 of Trissonchulus latispiculum. NCBI lineage: Eukaryota > Metazoa > Nematoda > Enoplea > Enoplida > Ironidae > Trissonchulus > Trissonchulus latispiculum. The sequence continues at coordinate 6,781 of JASAND010014017.1, forward strand.
GTGCTAGTGCTAAATCAATCAATGATTATTGTTGCCTCCTTAGCTCTACCAGTAACTACATAATTCCACACGTTGGATTGGATTTTGTTTTGTCACAATTTACTTTGCAATAATTAGTCTTTCATGCTGATGCTGATGCTGTAAGTTGTAATGTTTGTTTTGTTGTGTACAGGATGTGCTGTGTCGCCTGTAGCACACGACGATGCGTAAGGTGACGGGGAACACGGCGATCTACTTCGACCCGGACCCCCGGAACACGGTGATTCACGAGGACCAGGAATGGGTCAACATATTCTACGAGATGCCGGACTTCGATCCCACCCGGGCCAGTTCATGGCTCCTGCCAATTGAGTTGGACAGAAAACGGTACAATCTTTATCTCTATTTTTTTCCGATCCTTCGAATACTCTAATTTAGTATAAATAAAGGTTATTCTGATCGTATGTTTTTCGTGGAGTTTCATATCAGAGGGTAGATGGTTGGCGTTTTCTTGCCACCGGCGCTGTTAAATTTTGGATCGGGACGTTTATTTTGTGGGCGTCTTCAGGCTGGTAGCCTTAGAGAGCTGTTGGAATGGGATATAGGGTGGTCGGGGATTTTATCCGGGGGCCGGTTCCATAAAACTTTGACTAGCATGCTGGTACTAGCATGAGAGAACTCGTAATGCTAGTGCTAGTCGTCGAGTCAAGTGTACCATAAAACTTTTCGCTTGACTCGACGAAATCAGCTAAGCGAGTGCGGCGACTTGACAAACTAGCAGTGCTAGTGCGAGGACTAACACTGCGAGTGCGAGTTCCCTAGAAAATAACCATAATCATGTAAAAAATCGCAGAAAATTCAAATCTCGATGAAACTTTGTAAAAATTGCAGACATTCGAAAAAAGATTCAAAAACGTGCGTCTCTTGATTTTGAGTCTATTCTGATAAAAAATGAAAAAGTTATTAAACTTTAATTATCACTTCTCTAGTCAAAATAGACTAGAGAACTAGACGGATGCTAGTAGCGTACTAGTAAGGCAAGACGAAAGTTTTATGGAACCCGATTAGTCTACTAGTGTTCAAACTTGTGAGAAGCTAGACTCGCAAGTCGAGTGCTAGTAGCTACTCGACTGCGAGGGTTTTATGGTACACTTGAGGCACTAGACTCAACAACTAGCATGAGTCTAGTTGTCGAGTCTAGTGCTCGCAAACTTTTATGGAACCGGCCCCTGGAGTCAGTGGTCGTACCTAGGGGAGTGGTTTTGGCGATTGAAACGCCCTCCTTTTGGGTAGTCAGGAGGAAAAGTTTATCAATATTTCATTACAGAAATAGTGGAAATTTTCTCCTTTTCAGTAAATTTTTTGTCAAACAAAACCCCCTCTTTTTCAGAATCTGGATACTCCCCTGTCCGGGACCGTACGCGCAACAAGTGTGTATTATTTGCACTGTACTACTCAGGGGCCCTGATATCTCCCATATCCCAAAATATTGACCCTCATGTGTAGTGTAATGTTAGATCTTTCTGACTCGGCTATGTTGATTGGTTGCAGTATGAGGGATAAGAAGCTGAGGATGGAGCAGATAGCGGAGAAGATCCACGGGGGCTTCGGGGACGACAATGCGGAGAGGCTCGTCTTCCGCATCAGAATCATGAACAGTGGCGACGACAAGGTTGCTGAAGGAGGCAATAGCTCTTTTCGAAATTGATTAAAAAAACAATGAAATACGATAGCCTTTCTTAGGTCAGGGCAGAGTATTTTCTGGTAGATCCGTCCTATTATTTTCGATTTGTCCGGTGTAAAATTGGGAGTAGTTTAATTGAATTCTTGACTTCTTTGGTTTGTTTGTTTGTTATTTATTGTTTTCTTTTTTAGGAAGAGCAAGTGGACCGTATGGAGGACGACGTGTTCCTCCGCTGTATGGAGGCCAACATGCTCTCCGATATGACTCTCCAGAGCATCGATCCCATATCCAAGGTACCCACTTCTACCCAACCATGTGTACGTGAGACCTACCTGTAGGCTACAAGTGCTTGGCCCACTCATAAAAATTTCATTTCATCTGTTTTTGTTTAATGCTTGTGTTTTGTATTTATTTGTCAAGAAAGTGAAGTAAACGCGGGCAGGCAGGCGGTCCACGAAGGATACAAGGTAAAGGTTTACCCCAGGAGACATCTCCGTCCTGCCACAGGACATGGGGTACCGGTGCTCATCCCCGGATTCTCAGCTGTAGAGCCAGGAATGTCACCTCAAATGATGACTGCATCCTTGGAAAGGGGGCCGGCCCTTCTACAGACTCCTGTTACCTTCCCACCGTAGTGGTACACATTTACCGACCAGTTAAGGATGGATAGCTGGGTTGGCTAGAGTCGAAAAAGCTTTGTGGCTTCTGGAGATCGAACCACCGACCGTAAGATACAAGATACAGCTACAAAGCATCAATCATAGTAGTAATGAAAAACGTCTGCCTGCCGTCACCGAGGGGCAACTGCCATACAGGAGAGAGCCTATGGGGCTATTATTTATGTGAGGGTTTGGTGTACTGTTGTAGGTGTACATGCACCTGCCGAGGGTGGATCAGAAGAAGCGGATCACGATCAACGGAGGACGGGGAGTTCAAGGCGAACGCCAAGGCGAGTGGCTCCTCCTGGAGACGGACGAATCTGCCCTCCTCAAGGTCCTCTCCGAGCGGGATGTGGATCCCATCCGCACATATTCCAATCATATCTGTGAAATATTCGAGGTGGGTCCGTTGGATGGTTGGTTTGTGCATTTTCCGTGCAAGCATGTTGAAGCATTGGTATACCCACTATGGTCGTTACAATATCCGAAATAAAATTTCTATACTGCCTACTGCAGTTACAGAGTTTACCCTACTGTGGGACATAACTCTCTAAAGCGCTCTGTTTTATACATACAGTGAAATTCCTCCTTGCTTCATAGTTTTTGTGGCCACGTCGAATGCTATCCCCCAGAGAAAAACCCTATGCTAAGCTCTGCAGTTATTTTCAGTCTGCATGGACTTAGGTGCTTTCTAAGCTTACGGTGCTTAGCTTAATGTCAAGCAGATTGATTTTCGTGAAAGAAAATAGACGGGAGGGACTTGGGGTTGGCTGGATCGATTAACATTAGTTCATCTATTGATTCTGCTGATGGCTTAGCGAGCCAGGAGTTAAGTGTTAATTTGTCTGATGCTTCTGCTGCCGTGTGTAGGTGTTGGACATTGAGGCTGTGCGAAAGGCGATAGAGCGTGAGATGGACCACGTCATCTCTTTCGACGGCTCCTATGTCAACTACCTAGTGGGGATGGCCATCACCCGACACGGGATCAGGAGGTCGGGCCCATGATGCGATGCTCCTGTGAGGAAACGGTAGGCTCGCTCACACAAACGATAACAGAAGATAGAGTCCTCTCTTAATTCTTTCTTTTTCTTAGGATTATGATTTATTTGTGGGGTGAGCTGTTGGGTTTAGGCGAAGTTTGAAGATCATGTTACTGCATCTTTCGCATAATATACCAGAAGAGTTCGTAGATATTATTCCCCCTTTAAATAAAGGAAACTGATATTGTTTTGTGTTTTTATGTGTTATGTTTTCTTATGCAAATGAAAATGTAAATGAAACTTGAATCAATGTTGTTAATTGAGGAGGGGATTTCTTAGTATAACTATAGATATATCAGTTCATGAAGTAATTACTATTTTGATTTTTTCTTATTGTTGAAGAAAGTTTTTCAAACACAAATATTTTATTAATTTGTTCAATAGCTAAGAGAAATATGAGAACTCCATAAAAGGTGATTTATATATATCTTATATATTTTTATTTTGAAAAAAATTTTATTTTTATGGTTTTTAGATTTAAACAAAGTATAAAATGCACTAAGCAAGTTTTTCACATTGTATAGTTTGTCATAATTACGTATCAAATAAATGTTTTAACTAACTAACTATGATATTTGTACACCTGTATTTTCTTGTGTTTTCTTGTATTAGATCACTCTAATCACACTTCCTGAGGCGACTGGCGGCGAAACGATCTTTCAAATATTTTCGTCTAATGTTCCAAAAAAATTCAAAAAACTTCGTTCAACACTTCTCCACTGATGAGCCGCAAGTGTTTGAACCAAGTCTGGTAGAGGTCGCATGCACTACTAATATAGATATTATGTTTTTCACGTTTACAAATGAAAAGCTCATTAATTAGCAGGAGAGTATTTATGTATTTCTGTAATATTTGGGTCGGACTGCTATCTTTAATTAACTTCATTCCGAATAAAATCTCGGAAAAGGAAAATAAGAAGTTGGTACGTAACCTAACTTGTTCCTTTCAAGCATCATGGTTGGTGTTAAGTTAGTCTAGTGCGACCTTGTAGTGGTTACAGGGCTGAACGAATCGTATCGTGTTTGCCTGGTTGTTGCTAATAAGAGTTGTTTCCGGTTTAAATTAATTTTGTTGGTTATTGGAAATTTTATGTCAAGATAAATTTGTGTGAAATTTCAATAAAGCATGTTTCCTTTGTTAGCTTTAAGTCGGTTAGGGCTAGTGTTGGAAAATGAGAAAATTTTGCGGGCGGATGTGTTCCTGCAGGTCCGAGCCCGGCTCGCATCACGCGGCCCGTAGGCCAGGCCACGTGGGGCGCTCCGGGGCCCACAATTCTCTACGGGCCGCAATAACCTACGTCGCAAAAAAGGCCCGAACTGTTAAGTAATTGATTTCAACGTTTGTATTGTAGTACATTGTATGTGACAGCATTGTAGTGCAAGGCTGACATTGTACGACTGCGGACTTTGTATGTAACATACATTGTTATATATGCAGAATTCCATACATTGCCATATACAAATCCAAGCTGTCGCTCCTATTCCACCCTTACGCATATCTTAGTTACAATTCCGATATCATTATTTTTCACAGATACTGTCCTACCAAGAGTCCACAATTTATTCCTTTATATTATAGAAGAAGAGTAAGCCACTAGAGGGCTTTTCTTCTTGGCATTGCGTAACGGTGCTCTGACCACAATACGCGAATGTTCCCCCGTTTCGTGGGGGGGGGTCGCCAAGCATACCCCCTCCCCGTTTCGTGGGGCGGGGTATGCAAAAAGGGTCCCCGTTTGTGGGGGGGGGGTATGCAAAATGGGTCCCCGTTTGGTGGGGGCAAGGCAGAATAGGGTCCCCGTTTGGGGGGGGGGGGGTCGCCAAGTCAGGCTAAGATTGGATGAATCTGATTGGCTGTTGACGACCCCCCCCCAAAACGGTGACCTCTTTTGTTTACCCCCCCCCCACCAAACGGGGACCCGTTTTCGAACAGAACAAAAACTACCGTAATCCTCTGCTCTACCCCCCACCAAACGGGGAGGGGTCTTTGCAATCTGATTGGCTGTTGGCTACCCCCCCACCAAACGGGGACCTCTTTTCTGCTACCCCCCCCCCGCCAAACGGAGGGGGGTATGCTTTGTCGAAGAGCTACCCCCCCCCCCACCAAACGGAGGAACATTCACGTATTCTGGTCGAAGCACCGTTACGCAATGCCAAGAAGAGGAGCCCTCTAGTGGCTTACTCTTCTTCTTATATATAGTGCAATTATGCACTCTTGGTCCTACTCTTTCTGAAGCTTTTCACTTCCTCAAACTAAATCTCTCTTGTGTTAAGTTTGTCCACGTACTTGATTTTGACGCAAAGAGCTATATCTTGCCAAAACGTTAATCTGGACTAGGTAGTGTGTTAATATCTATATGAGGTGTCTCTGTGTCAGCTCAGCGAATTTCTAGAAATTTTCAAAGTTGGGTGAATTCGGTTTTTGCACAAATTTGATTACAAAACGTCACCAAAGAAATGTTTCGTCGTGGCCTGACCTAACCGTTTACTGCATAGATTTCGCTTATAGATATTAACACAGTGCACAAATAGAGGTTCAATTTCCATACGCAAAATCCATGCTGCTATTTGAGTAGTTCACAATTTTGGTTACCGCGTTGTCGTTTTGCCTTAAAATACGTCATTTTCTCAATTTTTTAATATAGTGGTTCATAAGTCGGATGAAAGCCGAGCCGAGCTATTCCAACCAAATTCGGTGTGAAAATTTGCAAATATGAAAGGAAGATTTGTGCTAAGTTACACTGCAATTGCTGGTGTTTAACTGTGGACACATGCCTCAGTGCGATGACGGAACGGAAGCCTATAGTCAAAAATGGCAAATTTTCAAATTTTTCAAATATAGCAAAATTTTATATCAAACTGAAGCTCTCGATGTCCTGAACATTTTATCTTCTTACACCAAGTCTCTGTAAAACAGTATGAGAAAGTTAGAGCTAGTTAAAGTTTGAAGTAAATAGGTAACAGTCGGAATGAGCTTGACCAACTTTTGACTTGACAACTTGACCAACCTACGCCGTTTCTTGCTTGTTGCTTGGCTTGCCATTGTAATTTATGCAGTAATAAATACCCACAGGTAAAGGATTTAAATTGATGTATTTGCCGTGCCTACCATAGTCTTTTGTCATCCTATGTTGTGTACACAACGTCCAAACCCTCTGCGAGGCATATTGGCGTAAATACTAAATTGTAGGGATTTGAACTGCAATATCTTTCAAATGAAAACTCATCTTGAACTCTAAAAATTTGTCTTGTGTTTGGATACATATGGGGTATATTATAACCTAAAAGGAGCGAACTCGGTGAGTATATATAATTTGGTACCTGGCGACCTCTCCCCTTAAATAATAATGAATATGGATCAAGACTTGATTAACACAAAAGTAGACTATTTTAGTAAACACCTTGGCGGAAATGAGTGTTTTCCTATTAGTCCAAGATTCACAGGAAGTTATTTACAGAAATGATCAGGTTTAGGGTGCTGTGTACGATTGGTAGACTTTCAGCATCTATTGTTGAATATGTCGCCCCCTTTGCTTTATCCGGTTGTAGTGAATTCGGTAGACGTTACATTTCCGGTGAAAAATTTCACAAGCACCTAAAAATGCAACGATGGATTCAGCAAATGCAATGCTGCAAGATTAGGTGACAAAAACAAAACAGTCAGGTGGTGCCGCTAGAAAACGCAAAAATTCGAGATTTCAGTTCAGAGCGGCTTTTGCCAATTTCTGAAAGTTTGGCAGAAGCTGCATAGTTACTACTTAGTGTTGTTGACCGGCCGAAATTTTCGTCGGCCGGCCGTTCCCGGCCGGCCGACCTTCTGAATACGGCCGGCCCCGTCCGGCCGTTCGACGGCCCAGCCGGCCAAAAACGGCCGGCTGACGAATCAAAGACTAAAAATGGCCGGCAGGCTGACCCGTGAGTGCCAGAATAATAAATCAATATATGAAAATGTATCAGCACAACTTAAAATCGATTTCCTGAGAAAATTTTGATAAACCGCTGAAATATAAGCGAATCCGGCCGGCCGGCCGGTTACCGGCCGTTCAACGGCCGGCTGGCCGGCCTGAAACGGCCGACCGGCCGGCCGGCCAGCCGGCCGTCCGGCCGAGTACATCTCTTGGCCGGCCGGCGGCGGCCGTTTTCCACCCGGCAGGTCAACAACAACTACTATATCCATTCGATATATCTTATTGAGCTCTACAAGTTTGTTTTTGGAAGCAACTTTCTAGCTTTTCCCTATCGTGAGACATAGCAAGTCTTCTTAATCTGGCATCGAAAACTTGTCCTTAACTGCAGAAATCAAATAATCCATTATTTCTTGAGCTATGCAAGCCGTAAAATCAAACTAAGGTGTCAATCTGAAGGTCTCATGGGGCGAATTATCTGACGCATGATCATCTTGCAATTGCTATCCCGTAGGCTGCTATCATAAAGAATGTATATAATTTTTCAAAAAGACGACCAACTGTTTTCCAAAGATAGTGGAGCATTCACCATGCGAGTTGGTGGGCTACTACTTACAGATGTGTTATGCACAAATATGCCCAGGGACGCTTTTTTAGTTGCTCCAATAGCTATCTCCGAGCTAAAGTCGTCGCTTGCCAAATTTGGGAAAAGTAGGCAAAATCCAGGTTACGCATTGTACATTTCAGCTTATTTCTGCATAATGAAGAGAGATTTCATAATAATTAAAAAACGCCCCAGCGATTTGATAGAGGTATCGAATTATATAACTGATGTTTCGCGAGAAAATTTACTTGAGTCTGCAAAAAGTCTGCAAAATTATACTTTTTCTAAAATGTGTAAAAAAAGATTTCAGAAAAGCAGCATTAGTTACATGACTTAAAACATTAGCAACATTAGTTATGCATTAAAAAGAGCAAATAGCAAGCTACATTTTGATATAAAGAGGGCTTCAAAGAAACTGTTTTACCCAGAGGCCAGAATGGCACGGCAGGTGCTACCTAAAACTGAAGTTGTTGAAATAAAGAAAGCCGAAACAGCTTCAACAGTTTTAAATTCCACACGTCCTGAATTTTTTAGCTTTGGGAGACGGCGTCAACTGATAACCAACTGCACGTATTTTTTAGCGCGAACTAAACCTGAAATTATTCTTCAACGTAGACTGAAACTGAAACTAAAATAGGCTGCTGAAACAACACTGCGGACAGCAAAACGGATAGCGGATGAATTAGATCGGGCCTCCAGCAGGAAACCCCAATAGACAGAGTTCTCAGCCATGCAGAGGAAGAAAGTGCGGACTGAGGACCCTCTAGACGGTCAAGTGGAACCATCCCAGCAAAATTATTGCGGCAGACAAACACAGATGCATGAAATCAGAACACCGAAAACCCATAGGACAAAATTTTGAGGGGCTAAGTAAACCCTACTATGGATGGGCGAGGAAAAAAGGACTGAGAAAAGATTTTCGGTCTTTTTCGATGGGGTGGAAGAATGCTGTTTTTGACGACTTTTTACGACGAAATAATGTTTTCTGAACTTTTTCAGCGATTTCGCACTACATATTATTCATTACTCTATTCTATTATTCATTTTCTTATTCTATTATTCATTCTCATATTCTATTCCTCTTTCATAGGTTATAGTAGCTGAGCTGGGGGTATGTTAAATCTGACGAAATTGTATTTGGGTTTTCGAAGCATCGTAAAAATGGAAAATATTCTTGACATGTTCTGAAAACTAATTAATGAAATCTGAACATTAAGAAACTATCAAAAACTGTTTTTAATGAGGTAATAAGACGATATCCATGAACTTGTGCTAATTCTGGGACTTGAGATTTTTACCATGGAATGTGAAAATGGTTGCTTAGCTCAGGTAGAGGTAATAATTCCATACCTAGCAGTGGAGTGTTCAACCAAAAACTGTTAAAGCGTATGGAATTGTTTACTTTACGAAGTGTGTTACGGTTACCTGCGAAACACAGACCAGGTTTAGTAGAACCGCCAAGGTATACAGAACTCACCTGCAATTTGCTTTACAGTATCATCTGCTGAATATATTTGATTCCTGTGATCAATACTGGAACCTTTGAAAGCGCTTGTGTAATTGCATTACCCTGCGGGGCTATTAAATATAGTGAAAACTGCTTCAGTGCATGCAGAAACATGAAATACATAACACAACTTTTCGCAAATTGGGTAATTTTGGGGTGACCGGAAAAAAGGAAAAAATAGAAAAAATGGAAAAAACCAACCCTAAAGCCTACTATCAAGAGTGCATTATTGAGCAAATAATTGTACATTCAAAGAAGAAGAGTAAGCCACTAGATGGCTTCTCTTCATCGCATGGCGTAAGGAACGATGCTCCGAAATAATCCAGCAATTCGGATGAATTGGGCAGCAAAAGCCGATGGCGGGAATTCTCGATCCTTAAAATCCTTTACATGTTAGACTTGAGCCGTCCATGCTGCAAAATAGGAGAAAAACTAAGTTCAAGGTCGGACCCAAATTGAAGTTGGCGCTCGGGCGGAAAATCATATAGCATTTGAACGACATGTGCTCTAATCGGCCATTAGGCAATATTGCTCTATAATATGTACATAGTGCAGTCTAAAGGCGCCTATCCACTTTTTGGCCAAAATGGGGGTTGTGCCGAATTTGGCCACCTCCCAAAGATTTATTCCACCTCCAGAAGGAATAAAAATTAGTTTCCTGTTTCCTTAGTACCTACTAAAATACTAAAATAAAATACAATTTCTTGTCGTAGGCAAAATCTTTCAACCACCAGTTATAAAAGCCCAATGTCCCTCTTTTGAGACATCTAAATGAGTAACCAGAAGGGTAACTAATAGATTTGGGCGCAACTTTTTAACGGAAAGAGGTACGGAGATGAAATTTCGCACAAATCCTAAACTCGAGGACAATTTTGGAGCGAATAATCTATGCAAAAAGGGAGTGCCTGTTTTAAACTGCCTTCGACCATTTTCACTCAGATTATACGTATGCCCAAATAACAACCAGCGATATCAACAAAGAAACAATTTAGATGAAATTCTGTATTCAACAATAATCATCAAAAATTAATTTCTTCACGTCACTGCCAGTCAAAAGTATGGCTGACAAAAGCGGAAAAATTCGGACCTTCACAGGAATCGATACGAGGATTGTTGTATTTGAAGCTTAAAAGAAGTTTTGGAACTTTAAAAAGAAGTTTAGATAAAATAGATCAGTTTTCCCAGTTTTCCGCCAAATTATATTATATTCACAGGAAACATATTCCCAAGCCTGTTTCGGAAGTGCCCGCCGGGACTTGAACCCGGGACCACCGCAGACTCGAAGTCCGGGTTGCTCTGCCGCTGAGCTACGGTCACGCCAAAGAAGGAACAGGCCTGGAAATATTTGCAGAAACTGTTTACAAGTCGGCAGAAAACGCAACTGCTTCGGAAAAATGAAATGACGACATGACATCTGAAAGCTAAATTCAAATTCGATAGAATTACAAAAGCCAGGAGAAATTTTAATTTCACAGTTTAAAATATGTCAAGTCAATTTGAGAAACGAAAAACAAAGAAAAACACTGAAAGACTTCTAATTTCAGGAAAGACCTAGACTTTAAACATTACGCTTATAATATATACACCACAGTTTATCCCATCAATGGCAACTTACCTGGGCTTATTCTAGTGGGGGGAGGGGATGCCCCTCCTCCCTCCAATGAAAACTCTTCTCCCCCCAAAAGTGGGCGCCCCTATTGGTACAAACCTATGCCCTGAAAAAATCGATCAGAAGGCTAAACTTTCAGAAACTGCTTCGGCTTCGCCGTTCAGCGGGTTTCTGCCTACTTAAGCACTAAATCCGCTTATTTTTTGGCGATTACTATAACAATAGCGCAATTTTTACCATGTTTTTAGAAAAAATTCAGAAAAATTTTCGCCCCCTGAGGGCCCCCCAAAGAGCCCCCCAAGAAAAAAATCTTTAGAATAAGCCCAGTTTTCCCAGTTTGACCCAGGGCGGTGAACCACGGGCACCACGGGTCCCGAGGGTCACATCCGTCGGCTTCAGCAGTATACGCTATTCGTGTTCAGAATCAGAGACCCCCATTTCACTACCGCCAATGAAAATTTTCAAATCCAAAATCCCCATTCCTTCCATTATTTGGCCATCTGCAAAAATCAAACTAGATAGAACATACACTTAATAAGTATATATCAAACATATCATCAAAAAATTAGAAGGTACCTGTATACTGCATTTCGTCACGCGGTTCTAAACTAAGGAAAACAACTTCCAACCTTTTAACATATAAGCCCGTCCTTCAACGAGACCCTATTGGTGTATGTCATGCTATTTGCCGATATCCATTAAGATGACCTTCGTATTATGAAAACATGTATAATTCATTAGGTCTTTCAGACACAGCGTGGCATGTAGCTTACGGGAAGCAGCGCTTTGACACAGACTCAAGTGGGGAAACAAGGCGATCCGGGAAAACACCGAGTGCGCCATGGTATTTCAGGAAAGCATCAGGTTGCAAGTTTATATTATTATAGCACGACGGGAAATAAAAACCCAATTTTTCGATTTTTGGCTGAAACTTTCTTATTGAGCGATAAATCGAAAATCTAACAAAAACTACCACAAGGCCTTGCGAAGAGCTTCAAAATGACCCACCTGAGGGAATAAACCCAGCCGAAAGTTTTGCTGCAAGAATGTCAAAACAGTTTTGACTATAAACTATACCATTCGAAAGAGCGTGTCATTTTTAGTAAATCACTGTTTTTTCGTAAGAAATCAAACTTTTTGCTAACTCTTACGCAGTCCTCCAAAAGTTTTTGCAGAATTTCGCAAAATATATATCGCGAAATTCAGATTTTGTAGGTTTTCAAGGATAACTACAGAATTTTATTAATTATTTTAAATTTAGACGCATTTTTAACATTTAACGAATAGTATTAAAAAGAAACAACTATTTTTCGAAAGTCGATGCATGTGTACGTGGGTTTTTGATAAAAATATAAATTTTAAATATCTATATGGGAAATCTGGGAGGCGGGGCCCGCCAGAAGCTGAGAAAAGCTTGTAAAACTGAGGAATATCCTTAATGGAAACACACATAACTTTGATTTCGGCAGCCAGTAAAAACAAACTGTTTAAATTTATGGTTTGGCAACGTTTTCAAAATTAAAAGCAAATGTGCATATCCAGGACTCTGTTCAACGAATACATACAACGTCACAGAACACTAGAGTGCGTGTGGTTCCTATGTGTAAGTTGTACTTCTTCAGATATTTTAGGAAATCTAAAAGAATTTGCACAAGCTTCCACTAAGTATTCTATCTCCGATAAGACTGATAGTAGACTACGAATATAAAAATACGCGCCGCAGGCGCGAAAAGCGCGACACTTTCTGTGCAGAGTCCTAAAAAGTATAGGACTCTGAAGGGTCCTCCGAGTAGTAGTCCTAAGGGAAAAATTGAGAGAAACCGCGTCCCGTGATATTCAAATAAAATTTTCATATCTTATGATTTACCCGCCGATCCGGCTAAAATTTTCACAGCATGTATCCCTGCCCACAGGCTCTTCACACACAAAGTTGGAGCCCGATCGGTTTAAAACTTTTAAAATCGAAAGTACCCTCCTCTCGCTTTATCGAACATCCAAACATCGCTGGCCGGTAGAAATCGACGACAGTTGATGGATTCGGGAGTCGTCCATTTGATGGGAAGATGACCCTTGCAAGCTACATAAATTAATTGATTAATTAATTACGCAACCAATTAGTAAATTACGTAGCCAAACAAATTAAACTAAGATAAAGTCTTGAAATATATCTCTATCAAAACTCGAAATTTAAACAACACCAGAATTTGGATATGGATAAAAATTGAAAACTACTGCTACTGACGAGATAAAGAAGCACAAATAATGAAAACATAGTAAAGAGTAACAAAGAAATGTGTAATATAAAATTTGACTTAATTATAAAAGCACAACCCTGCTCTATTCATACCCCTATAGACATTATCAATCTCCATAGAACAATTTAGCCCAAAATCCGATAGTTTAACGCAATCCTCAGCCGCCACCAAAATATTACGGGCTGCAATGTCCCTGAGAAAAATACAAATTAATAAATAAAATCAATTAATTAGTGTTTGGAAGTTTATTTGGAGTATATATTGAAAGCAGTTTATGTGAAAAGCTAACATTTTCTTTTCTGGGCTACATTTTCACTTTAAGTTAAGCTTACGTTTACATTTAAGTTTTATCCAGTCAAAAACATTAGTCAATGAAGCCTTTTCAAGTTTAGTTAACCCACCATTCAACTGCGCGCTTTCTAGGTAAAAGTGGGATTGGAGGGGTCGCCCCGCGCCCACGACCCATCCTCTACCCCAGTAGGAAAAAACTACCTCAAGACCGGAACCCCAAATTCCCCTAGCCCCGGACAGTGGGAACCGGAATTAAGGACTCGAAATGAACCCAGAAACAATCCTAAACACAATCTCAAAAAAACAAATTTGCATAAATTCGGTCAGAAAAAACCTAATTAATAAAAAATATCAAAACATACCTGTAAAGTATCTTGCGAGCCTCCAAATAGGAAAGGGCAGTGCTGAGCTGGTAACAGTATATACAGAAGCAGAATGCTTCTGCAGAAAGTCGCAGCTAAAATAAACGCCCACAATAGAATTAACAAAAAACGCATAATCGCATTTTTGATCAAAGAGTAAGAAGTCGTGGGGGGAAGAATTACAGTACACTTCACGGAAAGCAGGACTGCTGGCGTAATTTCCAAATTGGCGAAAACAGCGAAATGTCGAGAAGTGAGTGTTAGCGATTTGGCAGGCAAAAAAATCCGAACAAAGTTGGCGAAAAGACAAGCAATGTCGCCAATTAAACAAGACTTTTAATCACCGTTACTTAGCGATATTTCACCAATTGCAAACTGCGCCAACAGTCGTAGATTTCGTGAAATATACTGTAGCTGTTGCTTACAGAAAGCATTTCGAAGCAAATTCTCCGCACAGGACTTCTACATCAGACTGGCAATCAGGGGCGCACTTAAGGGGGGGGCTACTAAAATCGACTTGCCCCGACTTTTTCCGATTGGCCTACTTTTTGACGAAGATATAGAGCATGGGTGTGGTCAAAAAATATCGGGTACTGAGATCATAGTTGCCTTCCAGCCATGTGCAGCCGTCGCGTTTATGTGCCCCACCCCCCATTTTTCGCAACTACCAACATAATTAATTAAAAATTTCTACTGAATGCTAGGCCCAAGCTTCAAAGCTGTCATTCGCCAATATGATTTGGCACATATGCCCCTTCCTATAGAAAAATACTAGATGACTGTATCTTATCTGTATCTAAGGAAATTACTCTTGAAAGTTGAAGCTTCGGCAAACATTTAAAAAATTTTGGCTAACGAAAGGAAAATCTTATTACTGGTGCGAGCTATAAGGCTGTAATTTGACATAGAAGGAGGCCCTATAGGAGTACTCATTTGTGCCAAATGGCAAGAAATTCTGCCGAGTGAAAAATTTTTTATGTCAACTTTAATCTTCAAAAATTGCCGAAACCGCCATTTTCAGTCTGTCGGATCTTGGTTAGAGGTTTTCTGCAGCCATAGAAGTCGCAAACCTTCACTAATCGAGCTGAAATCTTTTGTGGGGGTGTTTTCGACCTCGCTGAGTTCAAATATCTCAAAAAAATTTAATTTGAAAAAATTTGATTTTTTCGATTTCTGGGTTACCATTCCCCAAAAAAGGCGTTTTAGGAAATTTTTGAAGATTAAAGTTGACATAAAATTTTTTCACACGGCAGAATTTCTTGCCATTTGGCACAAATGAGTACTCCTATAGGGCCTCTTTTTATGCCAAATTACAGCCTTGTAGCTCGCACCTGTAATAAAATTTTCTTTTCGTTAGCCAAAATTTTTTAAATTTTTGCCGAAACTTCAACTTTGAAGAGTAATTCCCTTAGATGCAGATAAGATACAGACATCTAGTATTTTTCTGCAGGTAGGAACATATGTGTCAAATCACATTGGCGAATGACAGCTTTGAAGCTTGGGCCTAGCAGTCAGTAGAAATTTTTAATTAATTATGTTGGTAGTTGCGAAAAATGGGGGGTCGGGCACATAAACGCGACGGCTGCACATGGCTGGAAGGCAACTAAGATCTCAGTACCCGATATTTTTTGACCACACCCATGCTCTATATCCTCGGCAAAAAGTAGGCCAATCTGACAAAGTCGGGGCAAACCTTTAGTAGCCCCCCCCCCTTAAGGGGGAGGGGAAGGGGGGGGGGGGCCCCCCCCCCCCCGAAACCAGATGTAAAGAAAAAATTTTATTGTCCGCGCGCAGCGCGGACATAAAATTTCAAAAATTTTCGCGCCTTCGGCGCGAAATTTAATGAATTTTTGCTTAATTTACGCTTATTTTTGCTTTTCAAACCCAATTTTCAAAAATTTTTCAACTTCTGGGGAGCTTCGCCCCCCAGACCCCCCAAATTTTTCTGAGGTCCGCCCCCCGCGAAAAATTTTTCTATGTGAGCCACTGCTAGCAATAATGATAACAGGATTAGATTCTGATTCTAAACTTACAAATACATAGCACTAGAGATTTATTATGATTAAATGATTTAATTTACACGTGTATTTTTCAACTTGTCGCATTAAAATTTGATCCAGTCAGGAGTCTTTAATGCGCGGATTAATTCTTGTCGAAACAGCTGAATCTTCGGTAAGAAAAATAGAGAGTAACTTTACAAACCCGCCCCGAAATCGCTCCTTCCAGCATAGATGTGTTAGGGGAGATCCCCACCAAAATGACAAATTTCCGCACCCCCCCCCAGAATTTTGGCAGAAACGTGCCCAAAAATGGCAAAAAAATCGAAAATTTAGGAGCTTTGGGGCAATTCAGGCCGACACCCCTCCCAGATTGTTTGCCCAGCCACACCTATGCCCACTAGTGTAGATACGGGGGGGCGGGGGGGCGGCCGCCCTCCCCGAAATAATGGCCTTGCCCCCCTGAAAAATTGGGCAAAAGAAAAATTTTACGCCCGCGCCGAGCGCGGGCGTTCAATTTTATTAGAAGCATACACAAATTATACATTAATGCTTCAAATTAGCTCAACATTGATGCATTTTCTACACCATTAAAAAATTTTCGCGCCTCCGGCGCGAATTTTGGCTATTTAGATTATCAAACTTATTATTTTTCATTACGCATGCTAACAAATGTTTGTATATATAAGTTGCTTTGCAGTTTTGCTGTTATCAGCGTTATTCCCAACATCATCAGCCTTGGCATAATTGGTTAATATCATCAGAATACGCAGTTCTTACGTAATGTTAGCACCCTATTCCTAATGCTTTCAGTTTTCGGGCAAGACAGTAAACGTAGAAAATAGCAAATAAAAGTACAAAATGTTGTTAGTCAATTGATAAATCATTTATAAAGAATTAAATGTTTCAATAGCGTTTTATTGCGAAATTTAAAAATTTTCTCAAGTTCTGGGGGGCTCGGCCCCCCAGACCCCCCATTTGGGACTTAGGGTATCGCTTTCAATTGTAACAAGTCGAAACACAAACCATAGAAGACTTTTGAATTAATAGGACAAATTGCAGTATATATAATACACATACACAGTGTGCATGTAATCGTTACGCAAAAATAGAAAATTTTACCCCCCCCCCTTCAAAAGTCCTCGGTCAAAACCGCCCCCCCTGAAAATTTTTTGTACCTACGCTACTGCCTATGCCTTCCAGGGATTTTTGCTTCCCCGTCCGTGAATTTTAGATGCCCAAATTGTTGCTAAAAAATGGCAAATTTTTAAAGTTTTTTGCAGAAATATATACCTATTCTTAGCCTAAATTCGGGCATTTTTGATAACGTTTTGAGCCTCTCCATGCAAAATATACGAAAACAGACCCAGGTTTGGCTGTTTATTGAAAATCATTTCCTGCAATTGAAACAATCTCTAAAATGCCTAGTGTGCTCTCTTTCCAAACTTGAAGAGTTGACAAACCATCGTAGTGCAAAGTTAGCGCTTCAAAAAT
This sequence comes from Trissonchulus latispiculum, assembly GCA_030248195.1. NCBI lineage: Eukaryota > Metazoa > Nematoda > Enoplea > Enoplida > Ironidae > Trissonchulus > Trissonchulus latispiculum. Next base: position 24,164 of record JASAND010014017.1, read on the forward strand.
CAACACAAAAATAACAGACAAATAACTACGTATATATAAATCTCAAAAAAAGAAGAATTGCTACTATCCTCTCCCAGCGGGGCCAACTCGTATAATAATAATCCAAATCGGGCTGTCAGAGCAGACCCCCAGCAGTCGGATAATATGGGGATGAACAAAGAAAGGTATGCATCTGAAAATACACAAATTAAAAGCCCTAAAATAAATTAAACTTCTATTTTTTCTGAAAATAATTTACAAACATACAGCTCCAACAGTAGATAAGTGATCAAAATAAATTTCTCTCGTCTGTAAATTGAGTACTGTAGTAATCATACGTACCTCCTGAAGGGAAGTCAAATTTTGCTAACCTTGTAGTATATAACCAATTTGGGTATAAATCCCTTGTTCAAGCAATTTTGCCTTAACGCCGCATTATAGGCTGAATTTAGCAAAAAACCAGAGTATTTTTAGGGTTTTTTCAGGGGGGATGGGAGCTTTCGGGGGGGGGGTTGGTTTTTTTCGGAGATTTTTTGCAAAAATTAACCAAAAATTGGTACATGTAGAAACGCAAAAAGTTCTCAAAAATGTCAGGTTTTAAGCTAAATCGCCCATTTTGCCCATTTTTACGAAAACATCTCAGGCGAAGCCGGAGAAGTTTTGAAAATTTGCATATTTTTGACAAAATTTGGACCCCAAAAAATCCAGGGAGGAGCAAAACTCCCGGGAGGTGGCCCCAGGTCGATCAGACCAAGTGAATTCACTGGTCACAAAAAATCCGATGATAGCCATCGATTAGATCCGCTAGGATTTCCATCATTTCGAGACTGGCACACTTGATGTCTAGAGGCCTGGCATTTTTTTAGGGTTTTTAGGGTAAGTGGGGGGCTTCGCCCACCCTCTCCCTCCCGGGAGGGTGAAGTGGGGGCCTTCGAAAAGTGGGGGGGGGGCAAGCTCAAGGTATAAATATATATACCTAAATGTTTAGCGAAAATTTAGCATTTTAATGTAAAAACGCAAAAATCGATGTTTTTATGCTTAAAATGAACTTATAAGTCCAAAAATTAGCTAAACATTGAGAAAAGTTTTTGAAAATTTGGCCTCAAAGACATAATTTTTTGACACCTTTGGGCGATCCCCAAAAACGTGGGTGGGGACTTGCCGAAAAGTGGGGGCCCTCATCCCCCCCACTAAAAAATGCCAGAGAGGCTGAAAAAACAAAGAAAAACTCCTTTAATTTCCCTGTTGTAGGTAGTGCAATAACGTGCACTACCTGATATTTGAATATTTGAAACAACAAAGAATATACAGTCCGGCTGATTAAAAACAATGCAATGTGTACCAACAAAGACAGAAATACTTCCGCAACCTTGAATATATAGCCATGGGGGGGAAAACCCACATTTTCGGATTTTGGCTGGAACTTTTTTATTATAAGAGGTATCTGAGAACTTTATATAGCATCGTACTTGGCGTACTTAGAACTTTCTTTTAAGCCTATTTGCACTTCTGTAGGTTGTACCGTTAGAGCGGCATAATGCAAAAAGTAGCGGGGGAAAAAAACCCAATGGGGGGAAAAAAAACCCAAATGGGGGGAAAATAAACCCACCCCTCACAGGTCTTAAAAATTGTTTTATCGCAATTCTGACACTTCCAGTGTAAAATTCAACCTTTTTTTAGTTAGTATGAACCAAAAAACCCGATCTAAGTAGCTTTTTTTGAGATCTCATGTGCCGTTGAAAATGCTGCATCAACTGGCCAGGTTTCATAAAGTTTAACACATAAACATAGGGCAATTTTTGAAAAATGCTAAAAATGATGTAATTTGATAAAACTTATTATTCTATCGTGTAGAGAATGGTTTTTTGCGTAGAATTGGCTGTTAAAATCCACAATTGTACCTGTATTGGGTCCTCCAGCAGCGAAATGGCACTTTTAAGGTTTTTAGCCCCTAGCTAGCCAGGTAATCAAAATTGTCCGAATCTGACCGCATAGGATGACGCAGCGTGCTCGATAGTACCGTGCTATAGTCTGTAATTGTTTCCGTGTTGAGTTGTTAAAAAATTTTTCAAAAAAATTTGGGTGGGTTTTTTTCCCCCCAAAGTGGGTTTTTTTTCCCCGCCACGTTTGGCAATGTGCCAGACTAACGGTACAGCGGATCGGTCTAATTTTGGCTGTGTGCAAAGAGGAAGAGTTGCCATCATTGCAGATATTTGCAAAACTTTTCTAACCCAACCCAGTCAAAAGTTACATCGGTCCAAACTTTTGCAAAATTTTGGCATGGTTGGACCAAAAAGTAGTTGTCATTTTCAAAATGTCATAAAATGAGCAGGAGTGAACCAAATGACTTGATCTTTGCATACATAGGTAAGAAAGAGTCGCGCTTCCAGCTGCTATGTTTTGGAGCTCATATCTCCAACCCATGACCCAGGAGGCGGGTGGGTTTTTTTCCCCCCAAAAATGGGGTGGGTTTTTTTCACCCCATGGCTATACTCAGAATCGTAGCATATATAAACGTGAAGGACGCAAATAAAATAAAATGTTGTTGTTCGGAAACCATAGCACCATACGTGCTGCCAGTTATCGTTTGCAAAAACTCCAGATTGAGCAAAATTACATAAAAAATGTCCATAAAGCAAAGCTTAGAGCACTTTGGCAACAATTTTAGACAAAAACGCCCACAGACTTTTCGCAAGTTTCCAGCCTGTCTACCGAAAATAATTCGATCAATCGCTTCGGCTGAAAATAGAAACAAACAAGTAAAAAATACATATCTATAGGCATCAAATAATGTACAAACAAATTACCAAGGCTAAAAAAGCAATATCAGTGGGCAATAAAAAACCTGGGCCGCATTGCAAAGGATCCACCTAAGGCTAGGAGCGACGCTGGTTGTCTGGGAGAATTGTGTTTCAAAAGACTTTCCTAGTTTTAGGAGTGCTGGCCACCACTGCCAGCTTTTTCCTGAGCTAGGGACAGTGCCAGCTAAACTGAGGAGAAATGTTTTGAAGCGGGATTAGGAGGTCTCTTAACTCTCTCCTAGACTGCTCCTTGACATCCTCCTAAGTACCCTCCTAGGACGATGCATAGGAGAATCTTTTGCAAAGCGGCCCTGAAATTTACCAGAATTCGCAGCAATTGACAAGAAAAACGGAAATCCATAAATTAAAAAGGTATTAGAAAATTTGATAAGACGCAACTTCGTGGCCGTTTCAGATAGGAAACTAATCCAGGGGCCGGTTCCATAAAAGTTTGCGAGTACTAGACTCGACAACTAGACTCATGCTAGTTGTCGAGTCTAGTGCCTCAAGTGTACCATAAAACCCTCGCAGTCGAGTAGCTACTAGCACTCGACTTGCGAGTCTAGCTTCTCACAAGTTTGAACACTAGTAGACTAATCGGGTTCCATAAAGCTTTCGTCTTGCCTTGCTAGTACGCTACGTACTAGCATCCGTCTAGTTCTCTAGTCTATTTTGACTAGAGAAGTGATAATTAAAGTTTGATAACTTTTTCATTTTTTATCAGACTCAAAATCAAGAGACGCACGTTTTTGAATCTTTTTTCGAATGTCTGCAATTTTTACAAAGTTTCATTGAGATTTGAATTTTCTGCGATTTTTTATATGATTATGATTATTTTCTGGCGAACTCGCACTCGCAGGGTAGTTCTCGCACTAGCACTGCTAGTTTGTCGAGTCGCCGCACTCGCTTAGCTAATTTCATCGAGTCAAGCGAAAAGTTTTATGGTACACTTGACTCGACGACTAGCACTGGCATTGCGAGTTCTCGCATGCTAGTACCAGCATGCGAGTCAAAGTTTTATTCAAAGCTGTTCGGTCCAATGATGACTTCACCTGAGCAAGTCTGAAAACAAAACACGGTCAAAAAATAAAATTTACAATTTAAAATAATATTAAGACTTGAAAATACTTTAATATTTCCACATCCATAGCGCACAATAGAATGAAGGAAATCCAGAAATTTCAAAATACATTCCACTTCGGTCAACTCCACCAACCTCTTCAGATGACCAATGATGGCCCGTTTCAGAATTTTCCCTGAAATACATTCAGAAGGGAAAATCTGATCACAATTACGCAAAAACACTGCCTGTTTCCTTCTGTCATTCTGTCACTAGAAGGAAGAAATTTCATACTTACTAAATCCACAAACAGCGGAACCTCCGCAATAACACTGCTGATGGACTGGAGGAGGAGAAAACATCAAAATTATCACTTTCTATTATTATTTCTGTTTTTATCTTTCTTCAGTCATGTCGGTGCTGCACACCTCGTGTTCTTAAATTATCCTAGCGAGCGGGTGGACCTCTTCTATTGCCCTATTCCGGTTATTCCTTGTTGCCAGCACTGAAAGACGTGTGCTGGGCGTGGAGGTGGAGGCTTCCCATATGAATATATACGTACGCTCCGATTGCATTGCAGGAATAAGACAACAAAATCAGTGATGCTCTTTTATATTCGTACCCTCCGCGAGCGGAAAAGGGGCGTGGATCCACTTACTACCACACTCGGTGACAATTCTCCCAACCCCAATTTCGGTGAAAATCCAGGCTCAACCCCCTCTCTCCAAATCAAACCAGGGGGTTTTTTGTGTAAAATACTGTGTATTTACACAAAAAAATAAATTTACACAGTGAAAAACTAATTTACACAACAAAATACACAGAGAAATTTTCGAAAATTTTTACAAAAAGTGCTCTTAAAAAATAGTTTTCAAGTCTTTAAGTTTTAAAAAAGCTCTAGCCTTTAACTGGGGGCTGCCGGCCCAGACCCCCGCCTGTTTCCAATGGTTTAGAATGGTTTTGTGCATTTCTGCATCAACATGGTTATGGGTGTTTTATTCTCCTAAGTCCTAATGCCTCTACGTATACAGTTGCGTATAATTTATTTTCGTACTGCGTGCAAATATTCGTAAATAGTATTTAACTATACATTTTCTGAAGCTAGTATTATTCAATATGATTTCTTGTATATCTCTTGTATATATAATAATAAAAGCAGTCAGAGCCTAAAAATAGTTGCCATACAACCCAGGAAATATTCAATACGAAAGCTAAAGGAATACGTACAACTTTTCAATGCCGTTTCTGTCGTTAATTTAAAAAATTTCTCAACTTCTGGGGGGCTCTGCCCCCAGACCCCCTCCTTTGTTTTGGGTACGTATCTATTGCATATACAATTGGTGTGTCTGTACTATGGAGCCGTCCCCAGTAGCAGTTAAAGCATCGAACCTTAATACGTGACCAGCAAGTTTGTGCAAAAATTATTCCAAATAGTTGAAAAAATAAAAAATCGTTTCAGTAGGCGAAGTGTTTTTCAGAAATTTGAATTTGTCCAATCCAAGTTTTGACATTTAATGAATTAATCTTTTTAAACATTTCCATTATGAATTCTATTGCAATTTACAAAATTTTCTCAACTTCTGGGGGGCTCCGCCCCCCCCCAGACCGCCGCGTGGCTTCTTCCGAAATGTTACACAAGTGCAGTTGGCATAACTTTGGCCTGAATGGTCCGAAAATAACATTGTAGCAAGAAAATAACGTCTACATGTATTTTATTTTATATTATATACAATTGAAAAACGACACTTTTAAATTTTACACAGCTTCAAACAAAAATACACAGTGAAATTTAAATTTACACAAGATTTACACAGGTCCGATTTTGAAAAAACCCTGAATCAAACACATAAGTTCAGTCCTCATCCAAACATGCCCTCCTCCAAATCAGGGTTTTAATTTCGTTACCGACCTTTAAGCCAAATGGCCTCAACCATAGACCATAGGTGTAAGGTGGAGTTGTTGTGGCGGGTAGTCCCCCACAGCCATTTTATCAACCCCTCCCCAAGAATTTGGGGGGTCTATATATACCGGTTTTTTTAGGAAAAAATAGGTGGGGGGGGGAAGAGTGGGGGGAAGCCCCCCCCCCCCAACTAGGGGGGGGGGGAGGTCCAAAAGTGGGCGGGGAATAAAATGGGCTAAAAATGCCAAAAATGCCGTATAAAAAGCCTCTTTTCTACATATACTGTTATAACTAAGCTTAAAGGTGCTCAAAAATTAAGTTTTGGCACCAAAATAGACGATTTTTACCAAAAATTTCCGGCGAAGCCGGAAAAATTTTGAAAATTTTGACCAAAATCCTAAAAATTTGGCATTTTCTGGGCCCTTAGGGTGAGAGGGGGGAAGCCCAAAAAAGTGGAGAGGGAAACGAGTGGGGAGGGAGGAGGGGAGAGGTCGAGTGGGG
>JASAND010014018.1:0-21274 GCA_030248195.1 Trissonchulus latispiculum
CCTGGCCCTATACTACTTCGGCTAATTATACAACAGAAAGCGCACACACACACACACACACACACACACACACACACACACACACACACACACACACACACACACACACACACACACACACACACACACACACACACACACACACACACACACACACACACACACACACACACACACACACACACACACACACACACACACACACACACACACACACACACACACACACACACACACACACACACACACACACACACACACACACACACACACACACACACACACACACACACACACACACACACACACACACACACACACACACACACACACACACACACACACACACACACACACACACACACACACACACACACACACACACACACACACACACACACACACACACACACACACACACACTCACACACACACTCTCTCACACACACTCACACACACACACACACACACACACACACACACACACACACACACACACACACACACACACACACACACACACACACACACACACACATATATATATATAATACATATATAGGATCGTACTCTTTTCAGCCATAAACTCTTGCAACTACTTTGCTGTATTCCAGCCCAAATAACATTGATAGGATTGGTTATGAACTGACTTTATAATTAAAATATTTATAATTAAATTTTACAAATTTCATAAATTTTATAAATTTTATAATCATTTATAATTAAAACCAAAAATGTAGGAACGGATTTCTTTATTTTGTTTAAATTCTTTCATGGCTGCTCTTCGATTGAAGTAGTTCTTGTACGATGACCTTCATAATGACGAAAAGCAGCAAGGATAGATTAATTCGCTCGACCTAAGATACAGATTGCTGAACAAGATGATTCCAATACAGACAAATTAAATAGAAGTTATTGTCAGAACCAGAGCACATCTGTTTTGTCCAACTGGGCAAGGGGATTTGAAATTTCACATAGTCCACTAGGTATGTCCTAAAAATGATATCCGAAAGCAAAATATCGGATTTGAGCAAATCAATTATCTGTCGAGCACTTTCAGTGTCCTGTATTGATTCCGTTTGATCCAGAAATTTTCGATTTCTGTCCAAACCCCATCCTGTGTCCAACAGGTCCGACGGATATCCAATTCGGTGAAAACTGGTCCGCAATTCATCGCTAAATAAAATTTCATTGGATAAAATAAATATCGACTCTGTCTGTAACATCCTTCCTACCTACATTTCCACTGATAACAAAACTGTCGCTTTCATACATTAACACGGGGTGCGATTCTGGGGGGGTCTATCCCGACCTCGGCGAGGGGTCTACTCCTGAAAAATCCAAACTTTTAAGGGCGTCTGCCCCGAAATTAGCAAAAACTCTGAATTTTTAACGTTTTTGACCAAACATTAATAAAAAATGACAATTTTTAGCGATTTTTATGAAATGTTTTGAAAAAATCGCTAAAATGTGCTAAAAAATTATCAATTTTCAGTGAAAATCGCTGAGGGGTCTACCCTTTTTCCTTTCTGGACGAGAGGGTCTGCCCTTTTTTACATTTCCGCCGAGGGGGTTTACTCGCTTTTTGTCGGTCTGGAGGGGTCTGCACCCCCCTATTCCCCATTCCCCCACGCTATGCTATGGTCTTTTTTAAAAGGAACAAGTGGATTATGAATTTAACTTTCAATTACAAATGCTCCAATCTGAGGGCCGCAAACTAAAATTGGAATTGTGGTATATATACAATCCATTTGAATCGTAAAAGGCCAGTCGTATTAAAAAGCTAGCACGTGTGATTTCACATAAGCTTTAAAACACATTTAAATGCTTAATATAAAGAACACTCTGACTTTTCTATATATCTTTGGTGGAATTACGGGGGATAATAAGGACTTGCATAGCTGTACCCGAAGGCAGCGGTCTTGTTGTGAAGGATCAGTTGAGTGTATGATTTGAGGTGCGCCGTGAAATCACAGAACCAATATTGAGGAATGAAATGATCCGAGAGTCCCACTTTGTCGTCTTTGGCAGGAGTTTGACCAATTCTAAACTCTAAAACTGAGGTTAAGCGTAGTCCTGGGGATGCCTAGGTCAAATTGTTATATTCAATTACACGATCATTACGATTATCAATTTTTGAGTGATGGAGGTCTGGATGGACCATACATTAGCATAGGGTCAGATCCTGGGGGATTGTCTTCAGAAAATTTTCTGGGGACTGAAATTATGAAAGAGGCATGAACTTCAGGAATAGTAAAAATTAGAGCAGTTTTTTGAAAAATAAACGCAAATTCTATTAAAATTTGCAATTTTTTTTTGAAAATTTGCAATCTTTTAAAAAATTGCAAGAAAATATTCAATTTTCAGAAAATATTCTTAGAGTTTGATCGACTTTCAAAGAAAATTTAAAATTTTAGTGTAAAAACTAACTTTTTCTGGCTATTTCTGTTTAAACCTGGGGCAGTATTTCCTGACCCCTTGACCATGATGGCGGTAGGGTTTGCAACTTGTCCAGACTGGGGGCGGGAGGCTTGGGCCTTCACGCCTTCCTGCATTAACCTAATGCTCAGTTGATAGAGTTCAGTGCATAGTTTTTGCTCTGATAACAGAAAGTCTGCTCATCTGCAGCCTCTTTGAATGAATGAACGGTTTCTCGACTGCTGATTATCGCTGCAGCGAGAGTTGACTAAATTTAACTTTAAGGTCGCACTTCCCTTACATTCAGTCCACTTTGGAAAGCGGTAACCTACTCAATATTGAGAGTTGTGAATTAAGCCACATATCAAAATGAAGCTCTACATCTTCTGCGTCGTTTGGTATCACTGAAACGTGTCTACCTAGTTTGTATTGGTTGCAAACTTACCAAAAGTAGCCACAATTTTCGACCAAAAGTTTTCCTGAAAAATTTTTACGCAACAGGAAAATGGCCGTATCCAATGTGTTTCTGAGATAATTTGCCAGGGACGGTTTTTTGATTTTGCCAAAATATCGTTTCAGTATACAAAAATTGAGCATTTTCTGAAAATTTGGCATTTTATCCAACTTCGAAAAATCATTGCTCTTGATTGGAGGCTGATAAAGAGAAAAATAAAAAACCGTCCCTGGCAAATAGTCCAAACATACTATATGGAGTATATCTTTTAGATCCACCCATTGGTTGTGGAGCAATCTTCGGTCAAAAAATTTTGGCCGCAATTTGACAAAATCAGTTATTTGCCCAGAACTTTAGGCTTATTCAGTGTACAGTGCTCTAATTAACCTAATTTGTGCCTCTCTTGGAGCTCTTTAAGTTGAGTATATATGTGTCTACACATGTAGTGTACACTGGCTCCAATTAGACAAAACCTGTTTTCAGCAAGATCGTGCTAAAACTAACCAATTTTCGAGCAAAAATGTTTCAAAAATTCACTGATCAAAAACGATAAGAGCTAGAGACTAGTGTCTAAAAGCAAAGTTGTATAGCACATAATAAGCTTTAAAATGATTGTAGTCGCTGGGCATAATTTTCTATATATAGCTCTAGAACTTCAAATTTTTGTTTCTCACTGCGCATGAATGTTATGAAGCTGGAGTTTTTATATGACGTTTATTATCATTCCCAATGCATTTTCTGAAAATTTGAATGAAATCGGGCAATAATTGCACTGTCTGCAACTATATCTGCACGTAAGGGGAGCACGACCTTAAAAGGGTGTCAAAGCTGGCACCAGAGTCTTTAACCTGCCTAGAGCAAACAGTATAGACTGGCATGCATAACATGAATATAAATTCTAAAATATAAATCTAAAAATATAAAATCATAAAAAATCCGTAATCCTTCCAATAGATATCGATAATCGATGAAAACAAAAATATAAATACACTACCTTGATAAGTGCCTTATATGGTCGTAATTTTCGAGCACGAAACAGGTAAAGTTTGACGGAGGACAGCCGTAGCAGTAGAGTGATCTTTCGAAGCACTTTTCCACGTATCCCGAAATCAGTCGAAGGATCGGATCTCGGATCACAGCCCATCGTTCCCAGCTCGAGTTCGCCCAGACATGTTCATCCTTCCCATCAACAAACAGGTGCTCTAAAAATAGAAAAAAACAGCTGCATAATTTTAACGAGAAATTAGAAAAAATAAGGATTGTGTTAAAATAGTTAGTAACAGATTATTATCCTCTCGGGAGCATGAGTTGGACTACTTTGTACCTTTCGAGACATTGCAATTAACTTGTGTATTTCTTTCTTCTATACTTTTAAGCCGTTTCACATGAATCCGAACAGGAATACAACTCCAACGCCGTCTGAAAAGAAAGAGAAATTGTTTTTCTTTCATTTTTTTAGGAATCAAAGCTTCGTGTGCTTTGACAATTTTTCAACTGACTTTGATTTTTGTTACAGTTCAAATGAATGGCCCAAAAGTCGGTTCTAGTTTCGGCTCCTTGCACAGGCTCCTTCATTTTTCTGCACATCAGCGCTTTGATCATTGTACAGGCATTTTTTGGAATCCAGCAAAACAGTAACCTGGACTCGTAGTCCATCATTGGTCGATCTCTCCGACTGGGATAAGGGTTAGAACTGAAAGCAAAAGCATAGAATTTTATTGCTTAATTTCTTTCTTTTCTTTAGGAAATTTTAAAGGTTTTTTTAGGGAATTTGCCTAACATTATTTGTTACCATGTCTGCAGGTGTTAAATTTCACATCACTGCTTTGGTGGATTTGCATTTTCGAATCGACATTTTCGATTAGCTGTCGGTTTTCAGCGATCGTCGTTATCAGGAGCAATTGTACATCATTTCCCGAGCAAGGTGAACTGTGTTTGTTTAGGAGGAGAAGTTCTTACAGCTGAACTAGCTTACTGTATTACACTTTACAGAGTATTCATTAGTACAGTGTTGTCTGCTTACTAGTTGGGTCTTAGAAAGAGAAATTTCTGGATGTTTCGAGCCAAAACAAGTGATGGTGACGAGTGAGATTCAGGAATAAACATTTTTGTTCCATACTGGACCTTGTGAACTACTGTCACCAACAGAAGAGCAAACACCACAAGCAGAGCTACTAGAAACAGAAAAGGTTAGAATGCAGTTGCAGCGAAAGTGATGACATTGTCAAACTTCGGAATTATTAAACTATTCCGACTGGCAAGAGGACATTTTTACAACTTCACCTTTACTTAACTTCAATTGTGTACTTGCGAAGCAGAAATTCTAAGAAGTTTTCGAAATGTATTAATGGAAACATTATAGTCGTTTGAAAATACCAAAAGAAAATGATGTAAACAGCAGCAGTCTAGCTGGGAACAATTATATATTAGAATGGGCTGGGAGTATAGTACTGACTACTGACCCACAAGCTTTAGTTTAATGCCAGCAAACTTATATACCTGTTTGGACTGGTTTAGAGTACGGCAACATGGATTTGTTCGTCTAAAAATAGTATACTCTCAAGCTAGAGCTTGTCTCCAGTGATGGATCGAATATGAGTCTGAAACTAAAGAAGCGAGTAAAGAGAGCAATTTGAAACAGCTTTTCGTATGGTTGGACCAAAACTCGGAGCCAACATCAGTTCTCGATATATAGGTAGGTGCTAACAATTCCTAAGCACCACTCCAGTTTTCCATAGCAATTGCAGCAAACATCGAAGTTATATCTCAAGTGCAAACTTAATCCCAGGCTTATCCCAAACTGACTCCACTGAAATCCTTGCATTCATACTAAAAAATCAATGTAACAGTCCCGAAAGTAAATTTTGAATATTTAAATCTTAATATTTAATTTAATATTTAAATAGATTAATTCAAGAATAATCCCGTATTATCTGATGTTATTGGAAAACTCGGAAAACGTTTTCCCTCTTGGTTTACAATAATCACTTTTCAATTGTACGATATATGAAAATGTAGTGGTTTTGTCCATCTCACCTAAACTAAATAGGTGCGGCGTGTGTCCCCTGGTTATTGGTAGTGCGTGCATTTTAAAACTTATTTTGGTAAACTATTTCAAAAACTGCAAAGCGGACTAGAAAGCTTAACTATCTGCCTCTTGTCTGCCTATCCTTAATTTTATTCGAAAAGTCTTACAAATGCAATATTCATCAACAAATAACTTCATTATATGCCCACTTACACGGAGTCAGAGAACTTAGTTCTGCTGCAGCCTTCACATTAAGATTGTGTACCACAAAACGACAGCACACTGCATTGTATCACTGAGGAATTTGTAGCAAATGCTCTAAAGGATACACATTAAATAAAGCTGTGTCAACACAATTGTTGATGTGAATGTGCCAAAAGCGACCAACAGGCTTTCTGTTACAAAATTACAGTATTTGCTCGCTCGGGGTTGGCTTGATCGTTAGAACCGGATGCGAATTGAGTTCAACTCGAAACTACTTCCCAGGACTGAAGCTGAGTCTCCTGTTGTGGGTTTCCCTCTACGCAGGATAGTTTTAATTTGTTGAGAACCAAACAGCGTATTACGAACGTACAGCCTTAAGATGCAGGTATCCTTGCGCGCAGTGCTTTTGTGATGATTTCTTGAAACGCTATAACTTTGGCAATTTTGGGAGTTGAATAGTGCTGTATACATCGTTTTAAAGCTTATAATCTGTACATTCATATGAACGTAGCAATACATGTACATCATACGAAACTAGCAAAAATATTCTGACACATTGACGTCTGACAGCTAAATAGAGACCAAAAATTTCTGAACATGGATTTCTCAAAACTGTAGAATCGGCCAAAACTTTTTCTTGTGTCCTAATATGGAGGACAGTTGGGCCGAGGGACATTTTTTGGATTTGGCTCAACAAGCCTCAATACTCCAGAAGATCCGGCAAATGTGCGGTGACACGAAATTTCGCAGCTTTGTATTCAGTTTTCTCGCAACTGGAGAAGTTTTAGATACACCCAAGAGAAAGGTCCCCCCGCAATAGTGCAAGTTTTCATTCAGCCAAAAATCACGCGCATCCATTTGGCAGTTTTTGAGAAATTGATGTTCAAAACAAACTAATCCAAGTTTTGCCGAAATGATTTTTCGGCCAAATCTCTAGCTTAAAGCAACGAATCCCAGCTAATTGGTATTGATAAAGTCGGCAATTAGAGTGCGTATCGATTGAGTGTAAATAAAAGAGAAAATTGGCAGTAATTTTGAAAAAAAACTGATTTCCTCGAAAATGGCCGGTTTTTTACCCCAAAAATCGTTTTTGGCTTATACTGACTTAACCACTGGAGACAGCTCAAAGGCTGTAAAAGCAAAAATGTTCGTTTTTCTACCCTCTTTCTATCCATAACAAGCAATTTAATGTATCAACTACCTTCTGAGAGTATAATGCTACAAACCGCTAAAAACATGCTATTTCTTATCTTTTCACCTAAAAATGTGGGACTGGTCCCAGAATGTTAAAGAGCACCGGAATAGCATATTTGAAAAGTTTCATCTACTTTCATAAAGAATTGAAGCCTAAACCACCTTAAGAAACCACCACCTTAAGGCAATGATGTTATTCCGGTATCAGGTTATGGTGATTCACAGTTTACTTTTTCGCACTGAAACTTGGTTCCCGTTACCGTTTGAGGTCGTCCATTCTGCAACCCACCAAATATAGCTTTCCTTTCATCATTTACTGGCTCGGTTTTGCTTGATTGTTAGAACCGGATACGAAATGAGTAAAATTCGAAACCATTTGCCTTGACAGACCAGTCTTTTGATTGTATAAAATCTTCACAGCAAAAAACTTCAGCTTTAGTTATGCTCAGTTTTATCCTTTAATCCTTTAAAGCTATGATCAGTTTTCGATCAAAATCTCAAATGTTTTATCAGCATTTTACAATAATTATTATATTATTGTATTAATAATATATTAATTATTACATTATATTAATAATTTAATAGCACGTTGGGAACACTCGAATATGCCTCTCTTATCCTGATCACCTTGCATTCGGCCCCTACGTATTTGGTCGTCTAATTTAATAAGATCTTGTTTGTACCACATGTGGCCAAATTTACGTTGTAGGTTCAGAAAAAATCGCCTATATGGTACTCGGATCCTAGGGCTTTTTCAAGAAAGGGTAGGGTAGAGTAGAGTAGAGTTGAAGTACCTGTTTTAACTCTTTTTAACTCCGCTCAAGCTTGAGCTTCCCTCGTTTAACTCTTTCATGAAAAGGATCGAGTTCATTTTAACTCTACTCTACCCTTTCCTGAAAAGGCCCCTAGAAATCCATTGCTGAAGTAGGAATTTTGTCTTGCAGTCAACATAGAATATTTGGTCAATTTTACAAAGCTCAGTCTATGTCGCCTTTGTAGCATGTTTCCATATACTAAAGGTTTTACATGAGCTCCTCCTTTCGCAGGAAAGTTAACGATAAGTTTAAATTTGTTAACAATCAAACCATGGAACGAGAAGCACAGCTTTTGTTATTGACATTAGTTCTGTACAAGTTTTGGTGATTCACCAAGATACGATAATTTGCTTAGCCAGGTGGCTCAGTTTCTCACTCATTCTTTGGTCAAAATCGCCAAAGGTTGTGGGTTCGATCCTCACCTCAGGCCCAAATTTTTCGGGTCGGTGGTGCTGTAGTGACACATTTTAGGTTCGTTCGTTCTTTCATTTGTCTTTACAACATTAATGAATGCGTCATGATATACCGTCGACGCAAGAGCCTGAACCTAAACTAATGCAGCAAATCGACGTCGCACTTGCTCCATTTGGTTAGCTTTTATCCGCGTAGACTTTTTGAAACTCCAACACCTGAACTGACGAAAAGATTTGATCAATCGATAGAGCTTTGTCTAAATGCTTTTTAATTTTTCAGACAAGCTTAAAAGATTTTCTAAATCTTAATACTATTCCAAATAATGTATGGTAATTTTTTGCCACAATTGACAGTTTATTTGCATTAAGCGAGGTGATTGGCACAGCGTTTTGGGCTAACTCCAAGACCGGAAATTGTGCTACTAACCGTTGTGAATTTAGAATTTATATTCAGTTAATAATTTAATTGGAGTGTTGTCCTTGTTTTAAAGGACGGATCAAGAGACACACAGGAATATAGGGAACGCACAGTTTAGTGATAGTGTGAATTACTCTTGAGAAGACAAGAAGAACAAGGAGTAATCGAGTTGGGTTAAAATCTTGTCCCAAACCAAGCACAACCTTTAACCTCGTAGAGTACTGGCTAGAGTACTGGAACTCTGAATTCACTCAAAAACGTTAAAAATTCGCAATTGTTACTAATTTCGGGGCAGACCCCCATAAAATTTTGGAATTTTTCAGGGGTAGACCTCTCGCCGAGGTCGGGGTAGACCCCCCCAGAATCGGAACCCGTGTTAATGTATGGTTGGCAAAACCAATAATTTATCCGTCTGCGAAATTTTGGGAAAGCAATCCCAGGTGAAAAGTGTAAAAGTGTGTCCAAAACGACGGAGAACTTTAAAAAAATTGGTTATATATTTTATATTGCGCAAACATCTGCCTTGGTTGCGAAAATAATCTGCAAAACGCATGGTGCTAAATAGATTTATTACAATTTTCATGTGCACCATAATCTGCATTCTGTATTATTGCACCTTTTGCAGTAAGCATCATTATTGTTATTGTCAACTGCTTCTATTCATTAATCAGCAATGTACTTAAGGGGGGGGGGTCGCTTAGGGTCAAAATCGATAGTCACGGATTTCGCTCATTTTCACACACAATATAGGTACATATGTTCTCAAAAACAAGACGAAACATTCGAGTTCGAAATCAAACGGTGGCAGAGATATTCAGCTATAAAGTTGGAAAACTGGAAAATCACTGTGATTTGCCCTCCAAGGTCATGCTGAGACAGAACGGCAGCGAAATTTGGATCAACAAATATGACAAATTAATTCTGTGGGTTGGCTAATATTTTAATACTAAAACGACTCCGAGATATCCAGCCAGTCGTTCACAGTACATTTTTCAATTGTGAACTGAGCCTTTTTCAGCTAACTGTGCCCTCAAACTTTAACTTGCTCTAACTTTCAGATACTACATTTCGGACACATGGTTCTATTAGAAAAGTTGTTCAGCTGATCAGTAGCTATCGAATGATACCCAATGTGTCTATATTTTGGAAATTTCAAAAATTGACTTTTGTGACCTATAAGAGATCAAAGGAGCCGACACGACAGAAAAGTTCTACCTTGAAGCATTTTCCTTTAGCATGTTCGGCAGGCATTGAGAGTTTTATGTGCCATTTTTGGTGACTTTTGGTAACGAGTGAGAAATTTTTAAAAGAACGTGAAAATTGTGCAAAATCATGATTTTTGGCAAAATTAGCACATTTTGTGGCAAGTTTTTTTGAGAGCACTACAAATGGTAAAAATTTGCTACTACTGTCATAAGGATTCTGTGTATGCGTAGAGTGCAACTATCTATAAGCGATTTCTGTAGCTTTTGCCAATCGTCCAGGAGAGGTGATAATGCTTCGCTGGTCCTGCTTTTCGTGGTACAAAAAGCACCATTTTTACAAAATTTTGACTTTGAAAAACCGCCAAAAATCCGACACTCAACAGAATTGTACCAGAAGGGTTATTTGCACTCTCTGATATGTCCTTATCATGAACAACAAGGTTGTAGCGCTGTATCTTGCATACAGCGCAAAATTTTTCTGCCACAAACTTTTTAACCTAACTTTTTCATTTTCCTATGTTTAACACATGTCGAGGTCACCTTTCAAGGGCTCTACAGCACGATAGAAGTAATATTACGCAAAACGCTCTTGTCTTGTTTTGAGGAAACATTGGGACTACAAAATATGTGAAAATGAGCAAAATCGAAATGGTCGAAAAATCGGCCAAAAATGGACCCCCCCTTATTTTCACATATTTTATTCTCCGATTGGTATATTTTAACGAGTTTTTGAAATTAAAGTCGGATCTTTTGCGGTTAATCTGTAATTTCACTTCAAAGTTGAGATCTCATGTGTTAAACATAGGAAACTGGAAAAGTTTCAATTTTTTGACTAGTGTCAAAAAATCTCGAAACTGGGCAAAGATTTTCAGCATAATTTAGTATCATTAGAAACGTCTACTTGTATACTTAACTTGTTGGAATTAGATTTTTGAGTTAGGCCTTTAAATAATTTTTGAAGCCTGCTGACTGTGAAATTTGACGTTTTTCGTTAGCGGAAACTGGGGAGTTGTAACTTTGAGCAAGCATTACAAAAATTCAAAGGCCTAAATCAAAAATCTAATTCCAACAAATCAAAGTATATAAATAGACGTTTCTAACGATACCAAATTATGCCTATAATCTTTGCCCAGTTTCGAGATTTTTTGACACTAAAGATTTGGTTTTTTACCAAAATTTTGAATTTTTTCGATTTTTTGCCTATTACGTGAGACCATTGCAATCAGCAGCTACCAAATGTCAAAATATCTCGTTTCACGTTATTTCTGGTGACTGCAGTTCAGTTTTGACTACAATTATTCCTGCAGTAGCCCAACGTGGTCGCTGCATCCCAATCTGTCGGACTGGCGCCTATATAGCAAAAATATCAATTTTTTCAAATTTCTCAAAACATTGCAAATTTGACATCAATCGAAAGCTCTTAATGCGGGGAACATTTTTTCTTCTTGGGCTATGGTCCGCAAATGCACCAAATTGAAGTTAATGGCTGTTAAAGGGTTTTGTGATCTAACCTCAACATTGGCTCTGCTGCTTCCTAAAAGTCGTTAAGAAGGCATGAAATCACGTTTAGCCTGCCAACACCGGGGCAAAATTAATACATTAGATCAATTCTCAAATGTACACCCCATTGAAGCTCCAAAATCGAAGACTGTTTAAGGAAAATTGCTTTAGTCTCAAGCGGTACCCTCGTTTCGCCCATTATTGCAATTGCAAGCAGTTGATAGCTCGTAACTCGCGGAGACATGGATGAAACAACTCAATATTTAAACTTGGTACGCACAACATGTGTGGCTACATTATGTGTAAAAATGGGCCAAATCCGTGACTACAAATTTTTTCATTTCAATTTACATTACTAAAAAATCTGATTCCAACAAATTACAGTATATAAGTAGACGTTTCTAACAATACCAAATAATGCTGATAATCTTTGCTCAGTTTTAAATTTTTTGTCACTAAAAATTTGATTTTTTACCAAAATTTTGAATTTTTTCGATTTTTCGCTTATTACGTAAAACCATTGCAATCAGCAGCTACCAAATGCCAAAATATCTCGTTTCTCGTTATTTCTGGTGGCTGTAGTTCAGTGTTGACTACAATTATTCCAGCTAAGTAGCACAACGTGCTCGCTGCATCCCAATTTGTCGGACTGGTACCCATATAGCAAAAACATCGATTTCTTCAAATTTCTCAAAATATGATAAATTTGTCATCAATCAAAAGCTCTTGATGCGGGGAACATTTTTCCTTCTTGGGCTATGGTCCGCAAACGCACCAAATTGAATTTAATGGCTGTTAAAGGGTTTTGTTATCTAACCTCAACATTGGCCTTGCTGCTCCTTAAAAGTCGTTAAAAAGGGCATGAAATCACGTTTAGCCTGTAAACACCGGGACAAAATTAATTCTTTAGATCAATTTTCAAATGTACACCCCATTGAAGCTCCAAAATCGAAGACTGTATAAGGAAAATTGCCTTAGTCTCAAGCGGTACCCTCATTTCGCCCATTATTACAATTGCAAGAAGTTGATAGCTCGTAACTGGAGACATGGATGAAACAACTCAATATTTAAACTTGGTACGTACAACATATGTGGCTACATTATGTGTAAAAATGAGCGAAATCCGTGACTATAAATTTTTTCATGGTGGACCCCCCCTTAAGTGTGTATCAATTTTAAGTAAATGTAAGTGGCTTTATCAGGTGAGCAAATTAGACAAAGACGTTGAACCGGACTCTGCCCCTGACAAGTCAGCTGATAGAGTTGGACCCCTGTTGGCCACGGAAAATTCATCAATCAGAAATCAGTCTTGATTTATAAATTTTGAACACACCACGTTTTCAGAGTTCGGTGTCTAAGTTTACTGTTTACTGTAAACGCTCTGAGCTTCCGTGTTACTGAAGAGGTAGTTATATCTTAGATTAAACCTTGTTAGATTGAATCAACACGGTTTACAGGAAATCAGATCAAATCATTCACAAGAACTAATGAGATTCAGCTTTTGGTGCCAAATCCTAGTCACTTCAGTACATATGTCGTCTTGTACATATACAAACTAAGCTTAGTCCAAGAGCTTGCGCTTAGAGTCGTGAGCAGTTTGAATTGAATGCATGAAACCTAGTCTCGTATTCTTCATACTCTGTTTTGAAGCAGAAATTCTAAAATACTGCACGGATATAATTAACCTTAGCATGATAAATAGCACGAAACAGCACTCATAATTAGCAGTCTAGTCTCAAACAAAAACTGGTTGAATTGTTTAAACCAAAGATTGAGCTTCAGTTGCTAACGACCGCCAGGTATTAACATTTGAAGTTCTTCCTCTGATGGCGATCCAACATCAACCAACAAATGATGATATAGCGGCTTTAGTTCGGTCTGCAAAACAATACATATCACTTTTCATAATCAATGTACTATTTTCATAATTTTCATAATTTTCATAATAATAATAATAATAATAATAATAATAATAATAATAATAATAATAATTATTATTATTATTATTATTATAATAATAATAATAATAATAATTATTATTATTATTATTATTATTATTATTATTGTTATTATTATCATTGTCATTATCGTTATCAGTATCTTTATCATAATCATTATCCGCATCCTTATTAGTAACATTATCAGATAAGTATCATTGTCATTATCAGTCGGTATAGTTATCATTATCATTATCATTATCCGTTTCCTTGTCAGTATCATTATCATTATCAGTATCATTATCATTATTTGTATCGTTATCATTATCAGTATCATTATCATTATCAGTATCATTATCATTAACAGCATCATTATCATTATCATTATCCTTATCAGTATCATTATCATTAACAGTATCATTATCATTATCATTATCCTTATCAGTATCATTATCATTATCATTATCCTTAACATTATCAGTATCATTACCATTATCAGTATCATTATCCTTATCAGTATCATTATCATTATCGTTATCCTTAACATTATTAGTATCATTACCATTATCAGTATCATTATCATTATCAGTATTATTATCATTATCAGTATCATTATCATTATCATTATCAGCATCATTATCATTATCATTATCATTATCAGTATCATTATCATTATCATTATCAGCACCATTATCATTATCATTATCATTATCATTATCATTATCATTATCCTTATCAGTATAATTATCAATATCAGTATCATTATCATAATCATGTTGTTGTTATTGCCGGGCTACTCAGCACTATCATACTGCTATCATAATCATAATCATTATCATTATCATCATCCCGGTGGTTTGATTCCCGCACTGGACACTTTTCTTCACATCTTGCTATCCTGATTTCAACCATTTATGCCAGTGTAGTGAATTAGAAATAAGAAATTAGTCTTGAGGTGGCATGTTTCTAGTATGTTGGTTTTGCTGAGTAAATACCAGTGTTCGTTACAACACCCCAGCGTTTGATATTTTTCAAATTTCATCAATCCAGCTAAAGGTTTTAATAATGTAATGGCTGATATCAAACATTTTTTCGGATTAGCGAAGGCAGAAGGCCATGAACACCGAAAAATAATTTGTTACTAACTGTATGAAAAGCAGTAAAAGCTGTAAACAGATTGTAAGCCAAATAATGCATAAAAACAAACATGAAACTCAAACTGGCTCTCATACATAAGCGACCAGCAAACACAGTTCTCAAGACAGACTTAAGTAAGTTTGAAAACGTTAAAAATGTATGTAATGAAAATGCTTTTCATTATTGTGGTCATCGTGGTTTTCTGCTTAATAAAATAGTATTTTGTATCTAAGCAGTCCCACTAAAATAGTAAATAGCTGTAATTAGGGAAGTTCTAGCTCAAAAATATGCGCCGGAAGAAGAAAGGGGCAAAACTGTTCGAAAATGCCAAAGCGAGACGTAAAGTGAAATCGACTGAAAATGGAGTTTATTTATACTCTGTGAACTTGCAACTCGCAACTCGCTCAACTTGCATTAGTATCATGTCTACAGTTCCTGGAAATTGATGTAAATAAGTAACTGTTAATGAAGTGTTGAAATCATGTATTAATGGCTGCCATGCTAGAATTTTTCCGACTTAGCTCTGTGCTGCCGCCCCCCGAACAGGGATACTGGCATCTACAACGCCTTAACTGCCAACGTCGAGACGACTTCGTCGTCTGATCCCACCAGTTCGATAACAATGGTTGGGGATTTTAGCGCCCACCATTCTGACTGACTGTTCTATTCTGGCCCCACCAATCACGCCGAACGTGAAGCTGAACTTTTCTACGGTATCAATAGTCTGGTTCAAATCGTGACTGAACCGCCTTGTTTGGGCATTACGCCTGCGACATTAGACTTGGTCATGACTGCTGTCAATGTCCATTGGGAATGCTCGTTTGTTTTTGTGGGCATTGACCCTCATCGGATCGCCGACCATTCCGTGGTGATTGTCGAATCAGCTGCTCTTTACCGTCACTCGGGGACTGTAGGTGGACGTGGTGCTACGGCAATGCCGACTGGGATAGTCTACAAACATTCGTCAGCCCTATGTCAATTTCGGACCTTGCTGAGGCTGTGTTGAGTAGTGCAGTTCACGTTCCATGTCCAGCTCCCAGTTTCGGCCAACCCCATTTGCATATTTGGCAGGAGAACACCATATCGGCCAGAGAAGTGTTCAATCATACTCAATTGCTCACCAAGATCGCCCAAATGGTTGAATTTCATCGAAAAGCAAAGAATGATTAGTAACGCATACACAATGCATCTATCAAAATGTTTGGAGGGCTTTGACTCACTTAGGTGGCTCAGTGAGAACAGCTTCACATTATGAATTATAAGTACTAAATTTACATTTTGTTTTGACAAAGGTTCATACTAGCATATTGCATTATGCCATTTTTTCTATTAAAATACAGTAATAAACTAATTATTGAAATATAAAATATAAATAAATAAATAAAACTAATCCCATTGGTAAAATAGCTGACAGTTAGTACGGACGTAAAGATTTTGGTTGCTCTTAGAGCAATGTTTTGGTTTAGATAATAGGCCCATAATAAACATATTTTTATACGTTTAACTTAAATTTGTAATGCAAATCGCCTAGTTTTCCTAACTGTAGAAATACACCGATACCTAGGATGTGTACATGTTACGTACAAAACCCGAAATTATACATTTCGCGAATTGAATGGCTGTTTTATTCAAAACCCGAAATGCATAGGCATTCTCGTTCAAAACGCGAAAAGAATAACTGAAGCCATTCAATTCCCGAAATGAATAGCTTTTCCATTCGAAACGCGAAGTGAATAGCCAGTGGCTATTCAAAACCCGAATTTGTAAGTCAGATTTTATTACGGACGATATCAAACTAGTAACTAATGTTTATCGGATTGTTTCTCCAAGTTTTCATTTCTGGACACTAAAAATTTTAAATTTTGTTATCATTTTGCAACTAAACTTGTGCATTACTAATATTAGAACGAAGTATATAACTAATCGTATCATTGATTAGTAACTAATCATATATAAGTCACTAGCCACTTATGCTTTTCAAAACTAACTTCCTCACATAATGACATCGGAGGAAGCGTTCAATTCCAAACTGAAAAAGTGGATCGAAGTTGATGACACTGACCCCCATCGGTATTTGGTTCTCTCGGACGACCGATATGCTTCCATTATCGCCCGATTAAAGGATCTGACATCCAACAAAACGATAAAGAAAACAGCAAAGGACTATCGATTACTTAAGCGATACGACATCCTAACTGAAGCGACTTCCGGTCTTGAGTCGCCTGGGTCGCCAAGCGGAAAGGATGCTGAACAAATCTAAAGACAAACAGAATTCGTTGCCTGCTGGATCCACTGTTGCAGTACAAGTACCCGGGGTCGACAGAAGCGCCGCTGACATGCCCAATATCTTAGCGGTAGTCATAGAGGAGAAAAATGGCTTATATCTGCTAGGAACGGAGCATGGGCGGATTAACAAGCTGTATGCAAGAAATGAGATTCTTCCCACAAGGAGAACTTCATCAGAATTGAGGATGTCCCTGACAAGTCAGTTTCGCTGAGAAGTTTGGTTGGAATGGTTTCTGTGTCAGGCGAAACTCAAGGAATGATGGCATGTAACTGCACTACGAAATGCCAAACAAATCGGTGTAAGTGCAGGAAGGCTGGACAACTCTGCAACAGTAGATGCCACAAATCTCTGAGCTGCACCAATAAATGAATTGAATTAAAGGACTTGTGAACCAAACTTTAGAAGATAGAAATCCTTACATTTCTAAGCACTCCTAACTAATTTACGAGTTTGATATAGTTTTAATAAAATCTGACTTACAAATTCGGCTTTGGAATAGCCACTGGCTATTCATTTCGCGTTTTGAATGGAAAAGCTATTCATTTCGGGAATTAGATGGCTTCAGTTATTCTTTTCGCGTTTTGAATAAGAATGCCTATGCATTTCGGGTTTTGAATAAAACAGCCATTCAATTCGCGAAATGTATAATTTCGGGTTTTGTACGTAACATACATATTGCCACATATTTCGCACGTTGTCACACATATATATTGTCACACACATATAGTTTCACAAACATATTGTCACATATGGTCACATATTTTATATATATACATATATATATATATATGTGTATATATATGTATGTATATAATGTTGTACAAGTATATACTACATAAACGTACTGTCAATAAGGCAGAAAGGTAGAAGAAAGTAAAAATGTAATCGAGAAGCCTGGTAGTTTAACCGCAGCATTTACCTCCACTACTAGAGCTGGCGCAATGTAACAGAAGCCCCGACTGCTAAGGAGATTTCTGTTCAGGCGTTTTCTTTTAGATCCCGGACGAGCTTCGCCAAGGAACGAGGGATAAAGGTTTTTAGGGACGCCGGACTGTCTGGTGCATGACAAAAGAGGATAGAACATTCACTGTAGAGTTATTGTTGTGTCTAACAAATTAATTGGCATGCAGAATCGAGAAATACTATTACATTTAATCTGTGACTATGCAAAATATTCGTCGTACCCAAACAACTTTCCATTCACCAGT
Source organism: Trissonchulus latispiculum (assembly GCA_030248195.1). Lineage (NCBI taxonomy): Eukaryota > Metazoa > Nematoda > Enoplea > Enoplida > Ironidae > Trissonchulus > Trissonchulus latispiculum. The sequence goes on from JASAND010014018.1 coordinate 18,219, forward strand.
ATTATTGAGGCCATCTTTGGTCATTCTATCAAACGCTGTTTTCTTCAGAATGAATCGTTTTTTGTAGCCTTCCTTTTGTTGTCGGCTTTTGTGCCTCATCATACTGTATCTGCCGACAGCCTTACCTGGCCGCGAAATTGTCAAATTGGATTTGAGAATTCTAGAACATATACCGTTATCTAGTAAAACTTTTTGGTCGCTGATACAAATAGCTTATAACCTTAAACAATGTTTAAAAATTCTAGCTGCTTTTTTGAAATTCCTGGATAAAATTACTTTAACGCCAATTTCCAGGTGTAAGCCGTTCAGTTCGGGCCAATTAGATAAAATTCTGCTGATTAGTAGTTTGGATTTGCTACTACTAACATGCTAGGTAGTTACTAGTGCGGATTTCAAGTTTTGCATAAAACTTTGTCAGCGACCAGACAAAATTAGCAAAGGAGGCTGCTGGACTACATATAATGAATGTTTAAGCTTAACTTGCTAAAATCAGCTTAACATCACGTTACGTTTTGGCTATGTTAGTTGTTTGAATTTCTAAGAAAACTTAATATCGAATATAGAAAATGTATGGGGGATTCAGAAGTCATTGCTCATTGGCACGTGACCACTGCCCTTAATGCATGTGCAGCCAGTCCTCAGAAAGCCTAACTGGTACGTGAGTGGTTAAGACACGATCATTTCTCTTTTCAGAGTCTTCACGCTACTTGATGCTTAATCGAGCAGAAAAATTTAGTTGTGACTGGCGCGAGGAGGCAGCAAAACTCTGGAGTAGAATGTCACGTGCTATTTCAACCGTTTTAGGACAGAAGTCGGTTAAACTTCACCAGACTAAGTAATCGAGTTAAAATTAACACGCTGTTTAACAAATAGAGGCTAAACGGATTAATTTTAATTATCTTAATCCTACTGTGGAAATTTCCTTGTTTGGAAAAGTCAAAACCTGGACTACAACAAAGTTTAAGAATAGTTGCGGAATAGCAGAAAACTAAGTCTTATTTTGAATGGGAAATGAGTAGTTAGTCTTTTGCTATTCAGTCCAGGGTAACTTCGGAACGGATATGCCAAGTATAAATTTTTGTAATACGCAAATTAGTTTTGCGAACATTTAAGGGAGCAAATTTTAGATGCTAGTGTTGATTAAGATTTTCAAGTTTCTGCTTACGAACTTTGCAATCTTTACTCCTTTAACCTAAATTTCCGTACTACTTTGACTTTGAGTTTAAGGTTTGCCGTGTGTCGCCTTAAATCTCAGTTTAAGGACCACGAGAAGTTACTGCCCTTATTTCATAATACCAGTTTTGCTTGTTTGATGGGTGTGATACTGATATACTACCTCAATATGTTTCGTTAACGAATGCATACTTGCTGCCAATGGACAAAATCCGTTACCTAATTCCAATGTCGTCGTCTTCAGCACCCCATCCCCAGTATTTGTTAGAAAATCCGTTGATTGCTTCATAATGTTTCACTTTTATATTCAGTACACCTCCGACCAATTCTTCGTACAAAAACCTAAAAATATGTATATATTTCTTCGGTAGAACTCCTCCGAAAGCGTTTGTAGTTTCAAAGTCCTGCCGTCGTTCTAACGCCGACCTCGTTAACGACAAAGTATGCCTGGCTTTGGAAGATGGCCCGACTAAGTCGACCAGCGGTGAGGTATGGGCAACTGCTGGCAGTGACATATCTCTGCAAAAGATACGAGGCACAGATTTGTGTCGCCGACCACAGCGAGACGAGTCCGGTCGCGTGTGTCATCTATCCGGGCAACCGAGGCACTATCAGCATCCGAGTTCGCAGCCCGTCGTTGTGAAATATCTGAAAGCTGAGCGGACGCTCGGTCAGCTCTAGGCGATGGGGTTGAAGTTGGCGAGCGGCTATGAGCACGCTTTCGTCGATCAATCCTATTAGACAACGAGGAGCCTGTACATGCAGTGATCGAACGAGAACTCCGTGATCCCTCCTTTGAGCGGTTATAATTCATCGATCGGCCAGAACTAGCAGACTGCCGAAACGGTCGATTAGCCGCAGAAAAGAGAGATTGAACAGAAGAGAGAGCGAGTGAGGCATAGCAACGCCAAAAATACAAAACACTAGTTAATCAGCTCCCAGCAAGGCTATATAAAGAGGCAAATTTAGCTTGCATGCTTAATTTGCATATCTGAAGTTTGCGAAAACACAGGACTACCCTATGTGTTGACCAATAAGCTGAAGTGACATGAATACAACATTTTTTAGCTTTCAAATGAAACGAGAATTTTAGAAATCATTGACAGGTTTTTTCTGCCTAAGAGCCAATTTGTGGCCACTGTCACATGGAACATGGAACATTTATTCGTACATCGCAGGAGGGGGAAGGTAGGGAACAAAAAATGCTTGCTTTCCGCTGACATTCTCTTATCGCTTTACCGCTCCTTTTTCGGATTGGCTCAAAAGTAACTGATGTTGTAGGGTTTCTACACAATACGACAATTTCCGACTTATCGACATGGATATAAAATTAACTTGTGGTGGGAATCGCCTCACTTTCAATTAACGTTTGCAATTTTAACCACTTACTTGTACAGAAATGAGTCAGGATAAGGGACCATATGTCTCGGCCTGTCAAAGCAACTGTACAGGTTACGATCATTTTCAGGAAGCAAATCAACGTCGTGAAAAATGACGCAGGATACGTTTAGGTTTCTTGCATATAGAAAGCCCGCATTAAACAGTTTCCCCTTATTGAACCAACCATTACCAATCTAAACAGTTTGGAAATAACAGAATTGTGAAAGAATAGTTTCTGAATCATTTGAATCTATAGGCTTGCGAGAGATGGCCCAACTGCCGGTCTGGCCGGTCTCTCAACTAGTGCTCTGGGTGCGATGAGTGTTCTTTGACCCTTTTGGACATTTTTGGCGGCTAAAATTTAAAAATTGGAATAATTTTTGCTTTCGTTAAAGTAATGTTGAAAAGTATATACATATTGTAAGTTAGCCGGAAAAATCAAACCTGATTTTAACGATTTCACACTGGAATAGGTTTAAGGTTTAGGGTTTAAGGTTTAGGGT
>JASAND010014019.1:0-15930 GCA_030248195.1 Trissonchulus latispiculum
TTTAATGAATGTCTAGCAAAAGCCTAGTAAAAATTCTAACGGAGTTGCTCCTATCATTTCTACACTTACTCCAAAAGCAAAATAGGAAAGGAAGGAGTTTTGTTAGTTAGTACTGTTTTCAGGTAAAATAAAATAATAAAATTAATCTAAACTGAAAATGCAATCAATTTTTCTGGCATTTAAGAGAGTAAAGCACACTGTACGATCACAAAAATTTGGTTTCTAATCCAAAGTTTTAATCCAAACTTTTTATGAGGAAATTCACTAAGAAATTAAAGTTATGCTCCAGAACTATACATAAAACTTAGTACTTTGTGCAGCTATACCTCGCTTGCTTTACCTTTACCTTTCACCTTTTACCTTTATCTTTACCTTGCGTACCTTTATCTTTACCATGCGTACTGGTCCAATTACCAGGGATAAGCAGCTGTATTTAGCCAAATTTGTTATGTCATTTACCCTTATAATGCAAAAGCTTTCGAAAATTTGTTTACATTTTGATGTTGGAGGAAGCGGACAGCACGACGATGGTACGAAACTAGGAAAATTGCTGAACTGAGCGGGGCTATAAAATAAAAACCAAAGTTGTGTGTATCAGCATCAGCTTGCAACTCCCTGACAATTAATTGGAAATTACTATAATCACTTTTAAGTGTTAAAATGCTTTAAAATAGGTTAAGACTGAAAATCTATTCAATTTAAGCTCAATTTGAATAAAAGAACCCTGAAATCAATAAAATTTTAGAAAGGCCATCCCCGAAAATTGAGTAAAAAATTTTCCGGCAAAATTCAAAAATTCTCGGGTACCCAATTCGGTACCCGGAGTAGTATTGCAATTACCCGACATAGGGCTTCGGGTAGTACCGGGTACCTGGGTCCAAATTTTTGGACCCGTGCCCATGCCTAGTATTTTGTGTCGAACTGCTGCGTGTTATTGAAGTTGCTTCAGCGCTGCTGCATTATAACGAACTGTATAAATGGAATTATGAATTATGAATTGGTTTCCTTGTTTATCTAAAAAGCAAAAATAATCTTTTAAAATATTTTATAATGTCTTAGAAGTATGTTAATAAACAAATTTTTTTGGGCCTGTTTTGATTACTAAATCATTATCCCAACAGCCCGTTCTTGAGGTAACCATTTTCCAAGCAAAATCATAAAAGAAAACAATCGAACTGTGACCTCTGTTTACGACGTTGCTGGAACCAGGGGTTCCGAAGGGTTGAAAGGTCTTTAATGTTTTAAGAGGTTGCGTCCTGAACTGAGTACCGTGAAGGACAGACGGTTCCAGCGCTTCAGGCTTCAAACAAAACTTTGTAGTTTACATTTTAGATTTACATTTACATTTACAAAACACAAAACCTGGAAAATTTTTAGTCTAAATTTGAGAGAAACCAGGAGTACTCCTTCTCATTATACCTAGATTAATTTTTAGAAGTTTGCTTACCTATAATTACGTCATAATGACATTTGATGTGTCTGGTAAAATAGGTAATCAACATAGTCATAATCGTACTGGACAAAATGGCACGAAAAAATTGAGAATCTTCTTTTTTCTGGTACAGATTGTTGAGGCTCTACATGAGATTCTACGTCTTGACATGGGCGGAATGCCTCAACGAAAAAAGGTTTTGACTGAATGCCGCTTTCCTTTCCTCATTTTGGATTCCTTTTTTGGTTTTTGTTTTTTAGATAAACCCGGAAATCAATTCATAACTCGTAATTCATAATTCCATTTATACAGTTCGTTATAACGCAGCAGCGCGGAAGCAACGTCAATAACACGCAGCAGTTCGACACAAAATACCGTGATGTAAAATAGCTAATAAGAGCGCTATTTTCGCAGTAAATCTGAGCCAATCAGCATGCAGCATTAGGACTTATCAAAATCACTTGACATTTAAAACAGCCAGTAAGAGTTGAGAAGTACCGAATACAGCTTGATTTTTGATTTTGAAAGCTGCAAAATATCAAAAATCAAAACTGCGCAGTTTGTTTATTTGTTTTGTTACGGGAATAAAAATCAAAAATCAACAAATTTAGATTGAGTTTTGATTTTGGGCGAACTCAAATATCAAATGGCCACTTGATACACGGACAAGGCACTTATTTTGTTTCATAGGAAGCTAAAGTTTAACTTAAGTGTGCATATAACTTCTGTCCGACTAAAAATACGCTACACGTGGAAGGTTGAAAATATTTTAGCTTATAATCCAGTAGATTACTAATTTAATTGATAATTTCCTTGGGTATACAAAAAGAATCTAAGCGCTACTTAATACAGTTGGCAGAAATATAGGCAGCTGAAATTAAGGCCTAAGGAAATGTTTTGTAATGCATAACAAGAGAAGAATAATTTAGGACGCCTTGAATTAAGTGCAATCCCAAATCTTGCTTACCTTTTTGCTAAATATCTCATTTCATGTCCATGTTGCAATGCCAAATGAATACAAAGACAGTCAAGGGTTAACGCGGGGGGGTCCAAGCCCCCCCCCAACCCGGACAAGGTACAAGTCCTATCGCCGCCGGGGACAAGGGGTAACGAAGCAATGGGCAAGGGGTAACCAAAAATAGCCGGAAAAAATTAGTTTTTACAGTAAAATTTCAAAACATTTCCGGCTTCGCTGGAATTTTTTAGCTAAAATGCGTAGTTTTTCGGGAAAATTTGGTAAAACTTTGAAATTTTTTCCAAAAATTGAAGATTTTTTGCAAATTTTGACAAAAAACAGCTAATTTTAATAAATTAGCGTTAACATTTCAAAAAATTTTACAAATTTATTCTTGAGGTAGAAGCCCCCAATGAAACATTTTGTTCAAGATACAAACCACTTCAAAATCTTTTGGGGGGTAGCCCCCCCAGGATCCGACCCTATGTTAAGGTGGTGATTCCCTTTGGGCACATAAAGTTTGCACCATTATTACTCATTCATTACTTGGAGTTAAGAAGCCATTTTTATATCAAAATGTAGCTTGACATTTTCTCTTTTTAATGCATGCGATGAAACTAATGCTGCTTTTCTAAAATGTTTTTAACACATTTTAGAAGAAGTATAATTTTCCAGAATTTTTGCAGACTCATGTAAATTTTTTCGCGAGACATCGCTGATATCATTCGATACCTCCATCAAATAGCTGGGGACGATTTTTTATTTATTGTGAAATCGCTCTTCGTTGTGGAGAAATAAGCTGAAATGTGTGCGTAACCTGTATTTTGCCTACTTTTTCCAAATTTGTCAAGCGATTACTTTGGCTAGAAAGCAGCAATCGGGACAACTAAAAAATCGTCCCTGGGTATATTTGTGCAGAACGTATTAAGGTAAGTAGCAGCCCTCCAGCTTGCATGGTGAATGCTCCACAATCTTTGGAAAAAATTGATCGTGTTTTTACAAAAACTACATTTTTTATGATAGCAGCCTACAGGATAGCAGTTGGAAGACGATCATGCGTCGGATAATTTGTCCCTGTGAGACCTTCCTATCGACGCAATTAGTTTGATTTTACGGCTTGCGTAGTTCAAGAAATTTTGGATTACTTGATTTCTGCAAACATGACAAGTTTTCGACGCCAAAACAAGAAAATCGGCTATATCTCACGGTAGTGAAAAGCTAGAAAGTTGCTTTAAAAAGCAAAAATATGAAGCTCAATCAGATCTTTCGAATGAATATATTCATAACTGTGTAGCTGCTGCCAAACTTTCAGAAATTGGGAAAAACCGCCCTGACCGGAAATCTCGAATTTTTGGATCGGGCTTGCGCGGAGGGTGTTAGAACGCTAAAAGAACTTATTTTGGAAAGTTTCGTCAAATTTCATCTTCATTTATGCCGCCAACCAACAATATGTGACCAAAAGGAATCACCACCTTAATGTATGAAGACAATATTCAAAAACATTCTAGTAAAACCGTATAGATCTCTACGAACGACGCTAGCGTACGCTTCGAAGTTTGGACACCTTATTTGTTAACATTAAAACTAACACTAACACTAACGAAAAAGTTCTACGCTTGTTTATCTGGTCTCAGGAGCTTAATTTATCCCCAACGTAGAATATACCATAGAAAAGAGGCGCATAATTAAAGACCTGCTAGTTCAAGCATATACACAACGTCCATTACGTTTTTAGTTTAGTACTACGATAAATACTAAAGGTAACCAATTAGAATTGTCACTGACTAAAATAAGCTTGGATATTACAATTGAATTTTTCACAATTAGTATTTTCCGATATGGATTTCTTTAGAATCGGATATTTACTCTGAAATTTAGGTGATTTTGGAAGAAAACCTGCAAATAAGTATTTTCATTGATTTCATCATTGTCGGGGTCTTAGTATGCGGCACAACGGTCCACTGCAAACTGCATTTTCCATTTGGCTGGGATCAAGGTGTTTATTAAAATATTCATATAATGTAAGAAATAATTACTTCGATTTGTTCGTTTATTTGTTTCTAAGGTAGGTGCGAAAATAGCAATACTAAACTGATATCAAGAGTGCATAAATGATATTATCATATGATATCATTATGTACTCTTGATGATACTAATACTGATTGCACACAGAAAGACTTTCGAACAGAAATCGTTATTTTGGCGTAATTCTGCTAGGGTGGTAGCTTCACAGCAGTGGCGCAATGGTTGTACTTTTCATGGTCGCTCACTGAGAACAGGCAGATTCGACCTTAAAACTTTAGATCGTGAGTACGTGGTGGATAGGATCTCTGAAAACAATCAAATTTCGATTTCTTTAAAGTAATTTTAGTCGAACAGAGAAACTGAAACACAGTATAAGTACATGGTTAAATTGTATGTAAGGCAAGTTTCAACTGAAGATTTAATATTCATACATTTCCGGGAGTTTTGCCAGCCTTTGTGGTTTGACTTTGGAATAGACCTATGGGATTGGGGGAGCGAATCATAGGTGTACCACCTGTTTGGGTTGGGACTTGGTGGCATTGGCATACTTTCCTTTTTTGACCAATTTTACCACCCCCCCCCAGAATTTTTGACATACCCTACCCTCCCTCAACTTTCGGCTACCCCCCCCCCCGAACCCCCCCTAGGGATTTTTGGACCCAAAAAGTTAGCTAAATTTGGCCGAAAAATGGTCATTTTTTGAAAAAAATTTCTAAAATTTTGACTTAAAATCGCTTTAAAACGGTACAAAAACGCCTAAAACGTGAAAAAGAGGCCTTATTTTGAAGAAAAAAGGGCTAAAAAATTACAGAAAATTTTGCATTTTTTGGTCATTTTTCGAAATTTCTGAGGTCCGAATTCTGGGGGGGTTGGGGGGGGTACCCCCATCACATTTCTTGGGTCGACCACCAACCTTCCAAAATTTACCCCCCCCCCCAGACCCAAAGTTCCATTCCAGGGAAACTATGCTTGGGGGAGTATAGGTTTAAGGTGGAGGGGGGGGTTGGCGGGGTAGCCCCCAAGCTTTTTTCCATCATGGATCTTATGGGATCTTATGACTCAGAATTGACCTTATTTTGGGCTTGGAAACATGTTGGCAATCAAGTTTTGAGTTGTTTTTGTTGTTTTTATGTGTGCATGTTTTTTATCATTAGAAACGGCTGAAAATGCGATTTTTGCTTTTGGTATAAAAAATGAAAAATGTTTTTGGGGAGGGTTGGGACTTGGGGGGGGTCCTGGGGGGAGGTTGGGGGGGTCTCCAGAGGGGGCCCCCCAGAAAAGGTTGGGGAGCCTCCCCCACCCCCAAATCTCCGTTACACCTATGGGGGAGTAGAAGGTCCAAATTTGGCTCGGGGGATCCCACCCAAATCCGAAATTTGGGGGGGGGGAGGAAGAACCCCCTAAACTGTGCCTAAGTTTTTTTAGCTAAAAATGCTCCTTTTTCGATGTATATACAGTACGTTAAACGTACTCAAAGGCTTCTGTCAGTAGTTTTCGTATGCGAAAATAGGTCTTGAAAATCGACAAATTTGTGCTAAAATATGCCTAAATTAGCCCAGATTGTGGTTTATAGTTGTGTATGTTATATACCTTTTAATTGCTATATATAAATAACCATCGTTAGCTGTTTACAGCTAATTTATAGCCATTTTTTCGAAATTTTTTCAAAAATGTTCAAAAATTGCAAAAAAATTCTCTAAAATTTTGCATTTTTTACTTGGTTTGGACCCAATTTAGGGGAGGGGGGAGGGGCATTGCTGTGTTAGGGGGGTGGTGGGGGAGACCCCCCCACCAAAATGACAAATTTTGGCGGCCCCCCCTCCAGATTTTCAGTCAGATTTTTGCTACCCCCCCCAGATTTTTGGCCAAAAATGGCATAAAATCGAAAATTTAGGGGGGCCCCCCCACCCTCCGTCGGAACCCCCCCCCCCCCAGATTTTTTGCCCAACCACACCAATGGGAGGGAGGTTTGAGCTCGGCTTGGGGGGGGGGGTAGTCGAGGTCGGGTATGGGGGGAAGGGTGGTCTCACAGGGGGTAAACTGTAGCCTGGTACACCTATGCCCCCCTTACGGCCTTCCCCCCCTCCATAGGTGTGACGGAGATTTGGGGTTTTGTGGCTCCCCCCCCCCAACCGTTTCTGGGGGGCCCCCTCTGGAGACCCGCCCAGGCATAGGTGTGTTAGGGGGGGGGTGGGGGGGGGACCCCTCCCATAGGTGTAACGGGGATTTGGGTTGGGGGGGCCCCCTTTTTAGACCCCCCCCAAACCCCCCCCCACGACCCCCCCCCCCAACCTCCCCCAAAAAACTTTTTGTATTTTTATGCCAAAAATCGCATTTTCAGCCATTGCTAATGCCGAAGAACATGAAATCATTAAGTAATTTTAACATTAGACAGTGTTTTTAAACTCGAAAACTTGATTGTCAACATGTTTCTGAGTCTAGAAAAAGGTCAATATTGAGTCTAGAAGTCCATAAAACCGTTATAAACGTGTATTTCTCGCGATAATAAACACGTTAAGCCAAAACTTTTGACTTTTTTGAAAAATTTTGCAAAATTTGTCCTAAAAATGCCCAATTTTTGGCCAATTTTTGCGCCCTCGGCGCGAATACCCCCCCCCCACCCAGTTGGTGGGGCCGGGGCGGGGGCCCTCAAAAATTTCTGGGGGGGGGTTTGAAAAAATGGCTGGGGGGGGTTTACCCCCCCCCCAATTACACCTATTACCCCTCCCCCCAAATGGAGGGGTCGCCGACCCCCCCCCTAAAAAATTTTTCCTACCCCTCCCCCCAAATCGATTTTTTCAGACCCCTCCTCCCAAAAAATTTTCTAACCCCTACCTAAATTTTTGAAAATTTTTAGCGAAAAATTCGAAATTTTCCAAAAAAACTCCAAAACTTAGCGAAAAATTGCTAGAATTCGCTGAATTAAGCTAAAAATCGTTAAAAATCGCTGTAAATTGAGAAAATTTTTCAATTTTTTAACGAAAAAACAATTTTTTGCCGACCCCCCCTCGAAAATTTTTCTTATCCCTCCCCCCAAGGGTAGCCCCCCAGCCCTTTTTTCATCGCTCTCCCAAAACTTGGGAAGGGGTCGGAGCTTAGGGGACGTCCGTGAATTGCCTCTTTAAGTCTTGCCGTCATAGGTGTAACGGAGATTTGGGGTGGGGGAGGGAGGCTCCCCAACATTTTTTGGGGGCCCCCTCTGGAGACCCCCCAACCCTCCCCCAAAAATGTTTTCTTTTTTATGCCAAAAATCGCATTTTCAGCCGTTTCTAATGCCATAAAACATTCAACCATGAAGTAATTTTACCATTAGACAGTGGTTCTAAACTCGAAAACTTGATTGCCAACATGTTTCCAAGTCCAAAATAAGGTCAATGTTGAGTCAGAAAGTCCATAATACAGTTAAAAACATGTATTTCATAGTTTCCCTGGAACTTTGGGTCTGGGGGGGGGGGTAAATCTTTGCCGACCTCCGAAATGTGATCAGGGTATTTTTTACAGGGGGGAGGGGGCGGGGCCCCTTCCGAAATTGACCTTCCCCCCCCCGAAAATGCCTGCCCCCCCGAAATCGCCCCCTCCCGGGATTTTTGCTTCCCCCCCCCCGGGATTTTTTGGAGGCCCAAATTTTTGCCAAAAATAGGCAAATTTTCAAAAATTTTCCGGCTTCGCCGGAGATTTTTTCGTAAAAATAGCCATTTTTAGCTTAAATCCTGGCACTTTTGAGAACTTTTTGCGTTACACCATGTAAAATACACCACAAATACCATTTTTTGGCTCATTTTTGCAAAAAATCTACCCCCCCCCGGGCCGGGGGGGAAGCCCCCGAAAAAAATCCCTAAAAAAATACTCTGATGTGATGGTGGTACCCCGCAACCTCCCCCCAAATCGGACCTCAGAAATTTCAAAAAATGGCCACAGAATGCAAACTTTTTGTAATTTAGCCCTTTTTCATCAAAATCGTGGGGGGGTTCGGGGGGGGGGGGTAGCCAAAAGTTGGGGGAGGGTAAGTCAAAAAATCTGAGGGGGTAAAGTTGGTCGACCCCCCAAAACCACCCACCCCCTAAAGGAAACTAAGGTGTATTTCTCGCGATAAACACTTTAAGCCAGACATTTGGACTTTTTTGAAAATTTCTGCAAAATTTACCCTAAAAATACCCAAATTTTGGCGCTTTTTCGCTCCGTCAGCGCGGCTACACCCCCACCCCTCCCCCCAGCTGGGGGGGGGGGGTGTCCCCCAAAAAAGGTTTGAGGGAGGGTTGAAAAAATGGCTGGGGACTACCCCCCAACCCCTCACCTTACACCTGTGCTTGCCGTTAATTAGTAATTAACTGTTAATTAGCCGGGTAAAAACTAGTGGCGGGAAAAAACCAACCGATGGGGAAAAAACCAACCCCAATTTTCGGTCAGGGTAGCTCTTGTTAGCGATTTTCTTTTGCATGCAACAGGTAAAATCGGCGTCGCTTACTTCATATTTAAAGGGTCTCCTTTTAAATTTGCCCGCCCCACCCGAAAATATATGTAAATATATACCTTCCCCCGAACTCGCCCGAACCCCCAAAAACCTTTTCGAGAGAGGACGTCGTCCATCAACAATCTATCAAAATTGATCCACAAATTTTTAGTCTCCGAGTTTCGTGAGTTTCGCACCGAAGTTCGTGACCTTTTTGGGTTTCGTCTTTTCAGTTTTTCTCCTTGATTTTTTCTACCTCCGAATCGTAACGTAACTTCGAATCTGACCCTGCCTCGCCCTAGACAAGCGTCCAAGCAAACTAAGCTAGCAGCTGTCTGTTAATTTGTAGCAAGCAATGTCTGTTGTTGAATCCTGGCCGGCGGATGCAGCTCTATATCAGCCACATGAGAGTAAGTCAAGTTCCATTTCCCGTGGTTTTGCCTAGGGTGGATGGATGGAAGGATTTTTAATTTAGCAGTAACTGTTTTAGATGAGGGATTTTCTCTTCGTTGAAAACAAAATGTGCAAAAGTTTTGTCTTCAAGCTTTTTCCGTTCATTATATAATTCATTCATTCATTGTACGGTAAGGTGGGGTGAAGATGGTCAAAGTGAAACTTTTTGTTTTGACTCAGCTGACAACCTATATATATATGTCAGCGCAAGGACCGTTAACTTAAGTATATGTACTGTAACTGTTGCGCTATAATTTACGAATACTATCAGCTATGATGAGTTTCTGTATTAATTTTGGCAGTGCGCCAAAGCTGACATTGTCGGTCACCTTGAAAAAGTATCAAACAAAAAAGATATATATGTTCCTGAACAAGTTTGCATGTTGCTAACTGCAAATGGTGTTTTAATTAATCAAATATGTGCTGAAATTTTGTGGATCGCTCAATATTTTAGTACAACAATGCTGTCTTAATATCTAGCTGGATGGTTACCTTCCCTCAGTCACTTTTCACTTTGCGGGGTGAAGTTGACCAATTAATAAACTTCGCCCCATTGACACAAACTTCGATTCATGCTACTTTTAAAATGTATTTCTACGATTTTCCGTCCGCAAGTTTGGATTCTAAGTAGTTTTAATCAAAATTAAATAAATTTAACATCGGCCGTGTCGTTTAGGCGCTACTTACAAAGTGGAATTGGTGATGACTTAAGTCACTTCATGTCACGTATATTCGGAGAGTTTGATAGTTTGATTCTTGCCATTTTGTTCGCGAATACTTTTTTCTTTTTTCATTAATTCCAGATTTTCTCGCTACTAAAATTTATTTTGTCCCTACCCCATCCCAGCCTCATATAACTTGACCCTCCAACCTTGTTCGAAAATTTCCGGGGCAAGCATCCACTGTGTTTATATACGTATTGTTTTATATATACTCCTCGTTTTCTTGCTCTGCTCTTATTCTGGAGAACTGGAGTCGCTGAGGGACCCCTTCAAATTATGTACATTGGGGGACCCCCACCTGTAATAGTCAAAACCTTCATTACGTTATATATATATATATATATATATATACATTCTGTTGATGTTTTTAGCAGGCCCAGCCTCGTATCATTTTTTAAAATAAACACAGTGGTCAGCTTCCCCCCTGGAAGGGAGAGATATGGTCATACTATGCGTTTATAAGTCATTTAAGGCATTGGTCAACTTCACCCCAACCCTGGGGTGAAGTTGGCCGCCCATAATTTTTAAAAAAATAAGCCGGACAGTACATTGACAGTACTGCCGACTTTTTGATTTAAATGAACTCTCCTCACTAGCACCCATCTTTTAAGACATTGATTGTAGCCGTAGAGTCTATGCTGCGACCTAGGCAGAAGGCAGTGCTCGTGCGGTTCCTACTTTTCCTACTTTTCTCCTACTTTTTTCCAGATTCCTACTTTTTTCCTACTTGAGGCCAAAAATTCCTACTTTTTCCTACTTTTTTCCTAGACTGGTAAATTTTATTGTATCTTAACTTTATTTTTCTGGTTAATTTTACGAAAATTTCGCTCCTGCGGCGCCGAAAGTTTGATTTTAATGCTTACCTTACTCGCTGAAAAGGTACACTCTTAGAAAATCTTTTTTCTGCAGGCCGTGACATGTGTTTGCGAAGCAAGACTGGGCTAGTCCGCTTTGTTCAGAACTGTTCTCCGTTTATATATATATATATATACGTGTATATATATATATATATATTAACGTTGAGTATATGTAGCGTTTTGCTAGAATTATGTATATATAGCGCGGCGGGAAAAAACCAATATTTACGAATTTTGGCTGTATATAACTTTTTTATTAAGCGACAAATCGAAAATCTAACGATAACTACCATGAGGCCTTGCGAAGAGCTTCAAAATGAGCCATAAAACGTCTCTCTAGCACTTACGGTTGGTGAGAAATTTTCGACCAAACTGATGGGTGAAAAACCCAATGCTGGCAAAAACCCATGGGCGGGAAAAAACCCAGCCGAAACTTTTGCTGGAAGCATGCCAGAACAGTTTTGACTATTTTACCATTCGGAAGAGCGGGTCATTTTAGTACATCTAAATCAAAAAATATCAATATTTTTGCAAAAATTCATGTCAAATTGACTTTTGACAATTTCGTATGTTTAACACGTGTTGTGTTGTGTTGTAATTTGTATTCTTTGGAACGCATTTCTTGGAAAAGAATAAGTTTTAAAAATGAACAAAAAGTTAAGTTTGGTTAAGGTTAAAGAAAAATGTCCGTCGTATGAGTGGAATAATATGCGGTTCAAGTAATTTGGGTGAAGCGGTCAGATGTGAGATGTGGAAGAAGGTTTTGGTCCTAATCTTGCTTCTGGGGCACGAAAACGTAGCAAATTTTGAAAATTTAATAGACTTGCACAAATTACAAAAAATGTGTATTCGTAAATTTAAAGACATTGCATGGAGCATTATTAGAAATTAATTTTTCAGGCAATGTGTAATAATGTAATAATAATGATAATATCACATAGAAATCAATTGCTTTGATGCCTTCCGTTTTTCGGTTAAACGTCAAAGTGCGTAGATGTGGTTTTCTAGAATAGAGTGCATTAACACAATCAAGTTACTAACTATATAATTACGCAGCACTCAACAATTACCTATGTTAAAACTCTTAATTTTTTCAAAATTTCTACTTTAAAATTCCTACTTTTTTGCAAAATTCCTACTTTTTGTTCCTACTTTTTGAAGAAAATTCCTACTTTTATTCCTACTTTTCCAAAATTGGTGCGCACGAGGCCTGAGAAGGTCAAAACTCGAAAGTGGTCATCTTCACCCCACCTTACCGTATATACAATATATATTTCGCATTATATAATTTAATTTAGTTACAAAATATCGTTTTACGTGTATATATACCTGTATATAATTTAATTGCTTTTTGTGTGTATTTTATTTAATGTATATACATGTTAGTGTTATTATTTTCTTTTCCTTTTTAATTTTGTATTTTTGTATTTTAGCCCACCAGTCTTTGCTCTATGAATATGCCGACTGTCTTGCAGTTCGTGCCTTTCTGAAAATGTGCAAACTATCCTTTAAGCTGGAGTCACGCTCCAATGCCGAATTTATTTCACCATCAAGTAAGTATATAAAAAGGGGGTCCTACATACAAGTTTATACCTCTTCCTGAGTATCATGGGGGTGCTCGGAGAGCCCCCCATAATATGAGCTATAAAGGCACTTTGCGGATTTTGAAAAGTGCTAATTAGGCATAACTAATTAACGGGAAGGAATTAAGAGCTAATATTTACATTTTTGAAATCTCCAGGCCGAGAGCTTTCGAATGATACCAAACTTGCCCGGAAAAAATGAACTTTGAAAAAATCGACTTTCTCTTACGGGTTTGAAAGTGGGGGTTTTTTCTCTGTATTCAGCATGATTTTTGTCAATTTTGTGTTAACTCGATTTTTCGAACGGCCCATAGGAAAAATTTTTCTATACTATTTTTTGAATATCTAGGCAATGGTACTTAGCAAGTTTATGTTTTTTTTCCGAATTTCAATCTGGTTCGATTTTTATAGATGGTCAAAAATGGAAAAAATAGCGTTTTTGGACACCTTCAAGCTGAAAAATTTCTAAGTCCGAAAATTTTAAAATAGTCTAAAAACGGGCAAAAACAGCGTTTTTCGGCCTTTGGGTGGTATACATATATAGTAAATCGGGGTCGCTGAACACGATGAGCATAGTGCCGACACCGTATCTCGCCTGGTTCATCTGGTTCAACTGGTTCAAGGTTGAACCAGTTCCTGGTTCAAGCTACTGGAGATAGCTAGAAGGCTGAACTTTTGCATACAAAGGTTATTGGGCATGGGGAATTCACTGGTGGTGTTACTTTGGTGATCCGACCCATGGCTGGCCAGATCTGGTTCAACTGGTTCAAAGTTGAACCAGTTCCTGGTTCAAGCTACTGGAGATAGCTAGAAGGCTGAAATTTTGCATACAAAGGTTATTGGGCATGGGGAATTCACTGGTGGTGTTACGTTGGTGATCCGACCCATGGCTGGCCAGATCTGGTTCAACTGGTTCAAAGTTGAACCAGTTCCTGGTTCAAGCTACTGGAGATAGCTAGAAGGCTGAAATTTTGCATACAAAGGTTATTGGGCATGGGGAATTCACTGGTGGTGTTACTTTGGTGATCCGATCCATGGCTGGCCAGATCTGGTTCAACTTGTTCAAAGTTGAACCAGTTCCTGGTTCAAGCTACTGGAGATAGTTGGAAGGCTGAAATTTTGCATACAAAGGTTATTGGGCATGGGGAATTCACTGGTGGTGTTACTTTGGTGATCCGATCAATGGCTGGCCAGATCTGGTTCAACTGGTTCAAAATTGAACCAGTTCCTGGTTCAAGCTACTGGAGATAGTTGGAAGGCTGAAATTTTGCATACAAAGGTTATTGGGCATGGGGAATTCACTAAAGTCTGACCAAAAAATGTAGAAAGCGAAATTGTTTGCTTTATATCTCGTAAACGCTTCAAGATAACTGCCATAAATTATATATTTTCTGAACCGGAATGATGAGATCTTTCTTTTCGTGAAAAAAGTTTCTTGAAATTTCCCGTGCGATTTCAAAGGGTGCCGCTTTTATATGTCCAGAAGGATTGGTAAATGCTACAACCACGATTTTTTCAGGTAAATTTTCCCCTTGTGTCGAATGTCTACACACCAAATTTCAGCTTTTTTTGGTTGAAAATTGCGTGAGTTATTCCATTTTTTAGATTTTCAAAATCCTTGGATCTTTGCCGCTTTTTCGACTTGTTGTTACTCGCCACTCGCTCAAAAAAAATTTTTTGATTGTTTTCAGGACCGCCTGGGTGTCCGCTTTCACTGGATACGTGTATTTCAAAATTTGAAAGTAGATTTTTTTCGAAAAAATACCACTTTTTGACCCAAAATTTCGGCAAAGCGAATCCACCAAAAGTGAATAAAAATAACATAATCATAAGTTCATTATACAATTTGTTTTTATGTGACGTGTATAGATATGCGGCGCGGTGCGTTACGTTATACGCCGCGCAGCGTCATCTATTACGTGCTCGTGCCCATCTACAGCAGGTGTCTCCAACCTAGACAGCTCTGCGCCCCAAGGCCGCCTGGCAGCAATATGTGCGCCCTGAGGCAAGGCGGCTGAGGGTAAGGGATCGGTTGTCCCGGTGCGCGGGGAGCGCGGGGCGCCCCCCGGGAGCCGGCGTGCGTCAGTGATGCCGCGGTGTCATAAAGTTCATTATGAGCTAAATCCAACAATATAAAGTTTTCGTGGCTACGACTTATATTGCGCCAGCAATGAATTTTTAAACATTTCCCTTATTTCAAGCTGGTTTTTGGCTTCCTTTGATGTTGCCGCCTAGATTTACCTGAACCAGCGTAAACTAGCAAAAACCAGCTGAAATAAGGAAAATGTTTAAAAATTCATTGCTGACGCAATATAAGTCGTAGCAACGAAAACTTTATATCGTTGGATTCAGCTCATAATGAACTTTATGATTATGTTATTTTTATTCACTTTTGCTGGATTCGCTTTGCCGAAATTTTGGGTCAAAAAGTGGTATTTTTCGAAAAAATCGACTTTCAAATTTTGAAATACCACGTATATCAGATGAAAGCGGACACCCAGGCGGTCCTGAAAATCCAATCAAAAAATTTTTTTGTTGAGCGAGTGGCGAGTAACAACCAGTCAAAGTCGAAAAAGCGGCAAAGATCAAAGGATTTTGAAAATCTAAAAAATGGAATAACTCACGCAATTTTCAACCAACAAAGCTGAAATTTGGTGTGTAGGACATTCGGGCAAGGGGAAAATTTTCCTGAAAAAATCGTGGGTGTAGCATTTACCAATCCTTCTGGACATATAAAAGCGGCACCCTTTGAAATCGCACGGGAAATTTCAAAAAAATTTTTTCACGAAAAGAAAGATCTCATCATTCCGGTTCAGAAAATATATAATTTATGGCAGTTATCTTGAAGCGTTTACGAGATATAAAGCAAACAATGTCGCTTTCTACATTTTTTGGTCAGACTTTAGTGGTGTTACTTTGCTGATCTGACCCATGGCTGGCCAGATCTGGTTCAACTGGTTCAAAGTTGAACCAGTTCCTGGTTCAAGCTACTGGAGATAGCTGAAAGGCTGAAATTTTGCATGCAAAGCTTATTGGGTATGGGGAATTCACTGGTGGAATTTGTGATTGCTACTGCCACAGTTATGGTAGCGTTCCCAAAAACTAGACTGAGGACAAGTATGAAAAATGCTCCTTGCAGTCGCATGAAAAAGTTAATATGAGCTATGATGGTCAACATTTAAATGTGTCAAGGACAAGATTTAAAATGTTTAATATGAGCCAACATCTAAATAAGTAGAGGACAAGATGTAAACGGCTAATATGAGCCGCTACGTTTCTCTTTGGCTCATATTGACGCGACTAAAATGGCAAACATTATACAGTTTAGCGGGTTGGCATATAAGCATCAGTGTTTATAAACGATTTGATTGGCTTGGGAATATTGAATTTATGTGATGATTGCGATGATAACTTCAAATGTGATTTCTCAAGATTTCGCAACATGTGTAAGTT
>JASAND010014021.1:0-15918 GCA_030248195.1 Trissonchulus latispiculum
AGCACTAGAAGGCAGTTAGCTGGGAGAGAAAGGCTTTTGACAGGTTTGAGTCCTCAGTATGCTAAAGATATGATAACACTAGCAGGCAGCTAACATCAATATATTCTGAAGTACGTAACTAACAATCTTGTTTTCTTTAAGTGTTTGTTACATGTCTTCCATTTCAAGGTTAATACAAAGGTCCAGATGTCATATAGAAGGATAAAGGCAAAGAAAATTTTAGTTATGAAAGGAAAATGGAAAAAATTTGTAGAAATAGAGTTGGCATTTACAACTCTGAAGCAAATAGATAGCAGAAGCGTCATTGACAAACAGTCAGGTAAATAAAAGTTTGAAAAAAGTTTGAAAATGTTACTTAATTAAATTTACGTACTTAGACAGTTAATTAACAAACACTAATTAGGCAGGTAAACAAACTATAGTCTAGCAAACTTAAAGTTAAATACGTAGATAAAGTTACATACGTAGACAATATAGTCCAATAACACTGTGTTAAAAATTTAGTACAATGTTACAAAGCTTAAATCCAAGCTAAGAAAATTGGCCAACAATGACCTTGAGAACATCTGCACCAATGGCTAGTACTTGCATGATTAATGACCTTACCTGTATGATTAATTAGCTCCCATTTGACTCCAGCACACCTGTACAAAGTGGTCCCATTTCATCTCTCCTATACTACTGCTGTTGTAGCTGCCGAAATCTTGCAATAGTTGATTTTTCGAAAAATGGCCGGTTTTGGACCTCGAAAATCAATTTTCGCTGTTATCTCTTAAACCTTAAGGAATCGAAGAAAACTCACAAGAGCAAAGTTGTAGGTCTTGGTGAGAGGATTCGAATGACTATAAGTTCATCCATGTAGGGTGGTCACAGTGCAAGTTATGGTGGAATAAAGCTAATTTCTCCAAAACTCACATTTTCAAGCCGCGACTTTACTTTTCTAACATGTTTTATAGGGTAAATAATGTAACTGTAGCAAATTCTGCAACTACCGTCATAAGAATTCTGTATATGCGTAGAGTGCAACTATCTAGAAGCGATTTCTGTAGCTTTCGCCAATCCTGCAGGAGAGGCGAAAGTGTTTCGCTGGTCTTGTTTCTAGTGGTACAAAAAGCACCAATTTTACAAAATGTTGAATTTGAAAAATCGCCAAAAATCCGAGACTCAACAGAATTGTACCAGACGGGTTATTTGCACTCTCTGATATGTCCTTAACATGTACAACAAAGTTGCAGCGCTGTATCTTTCATACAGCGAAAAATTTTTCTGCCACAAACTTTTTAACCTAACTTTTTAATTTTCCTATGCTTAACACATGTCGAGGTCACCTTTGAAGGACTCTACAGCACGATAGAAGCAATATTATGCAAGATGCACCTGTTTCGATTCGAGGACCCTTAGGCGAGGACCCGACTTTGTCCGATTGGCCTACTTTTTGGCGAGGTTATACAGCATGGGTGTGGTCAAAAAATATCGGGTACTGAGATCTTAGCTGCCTTCCAGCCATGCGCCGCCGTCGCGTTTATGTGCCCAACCCCCCATTTTTCGCAACTACCTAAATAATTAATTAAAAATTTCTACTGACTGCAAGGCAAAAGCTTTAAAGCTGCCATTCACCAGTATGATTTGGCACATATGTCCCTACATACAGAAAAATACTAGATATCTGTAGCTTATTTGCATCTAAGGGAATTACTCTTCAAAGTTGAAGTTTCGGCAAAAATTTAAAAATTTTTGGCTAACGAAAGGAAAATTTCATTACTGGTGCGAGCTATAAGGCTGTAATTTGGCATAGAAGGAGGCCCTATAGGAGTACTCATTTGCGACAAATGGCAAGAAATTCTGCCACCTGAAAAAATTTTTATGTCAACTTTAATCTTCAAAAATTTCGAAAAACGCCTTTTTTGGAGAATGGTACCCCAGAAATCGAAAAAATCAAATTTTTAAAATTAATATTTTTTGAGATATTTGAACTCAACGAGGTCGAAAACACCCACAAAAGATTTCAGCTCGATTAGTGAAGGTTTGCGACTTCTATGGCTGCAGAAACCCGCTACACAGGATCCGACAAACTGAAAATGGTGGTTTCGGCAAGTTTTGAAGATTAAAGTTGACATAAAAGTTTTTTACCCGGCGGAATTTCTTGCCATTTGGCACAAATGAGTACTCCTATACGGCCTCCTTTTATGCCAAATTACAGCCTTATAGCTCGCACCAGTAATAAAATTTTCCTTTCGTTAGCCAAAAATTTTTAAATTTTTACCGAAACTTCAACTTTGAAGAGTAATTCCCTTAGATGCAGATAAGATACAGACATCTAGTATTTTTCTGCAGGTAGGGGCATATGTGCCATATCATATTGGCGAATGGCAGCTTTGAAGCTTGGGCCTAGCAGTCAGTAGAAATTCTTAATTAATTACGTTGGTAGTTGCGAAAAATGGGGGTCGGGGACATAAACGCGACGGCTGCACATGGCTGGAAGGCAGCTAAAACCTCAGTACCCGATATTTTTTAACCACACCCATGCTCTAAATTTTTGCCAAAAAGTAGGCCAATTGGACAAAGTCGGGGCAAGTCGATTTTAGTAGCCCCCCCATAAGACTGAAAATACGTGGACTTATTCTTTTAAAGAAATCAAAATCGATCGTGGACATCCAAAGTCAGACCAACTTTAATCACGCAACCGGTTTCGATGCTCCACCGTGGGCATCTTCTTCAGGCGATTCTTCACACGTTGTCGTTCCTGAGGGGTCAGAAAGCGGGGGATCCAATTTCGGGAGGGAAGGAACATTTCAAAGTTCTCTAGGGTTGGGGCTCCAGACGGGAAAGTTAAAACTAACGGGTTTTAACCCGTTTGATTCAGGAACCATACCCATACATTAGAGCAGTAATTAGAAACTGTATTGAATTTTTTTGGCGACGAAACTTTCCGGAAGAAGAAAGAAAAGTGGTGGATTAGTCAACTATTTTCTGACCATCCTTTTGGAATCAGATGGGAGCACGTTCTCCGTCACAACAAATCCCCACCCCCGGGGCCAGGTTTACTAGCATCCATTTGGACTCTGTCGACAACAATAACATCAATATCAGTGGTTCCGACCTTCCCGGCAGTTCCGGTCATCCGGTCCCTAAAGTCCTTTCCCGTCTGGCAGCTGGAGCCCCAACCCTAGAGAACTGAAATTTTCCTTTCCTCCCGAAATTGGATCCCCCGCTGTCCGACCCCTCAGGAACGACAGCAGCGTGTGAAGAATCGCCTGAAGCAGATGCCCACGGTGGAGCATCGAAACCGGTTGCGTGATCAAGGTCGGTCTGACTTTGGGTGTCCACATTTGATTTTCGTTTCTCTAACTGTGATATTGTATCCTCCGGGATCCGTGGACTTGTGGCTGTTTTGACTTTATCTGCCCTATAGACTTATTCTTTTGAAAATTCAGACTTGACACATCCTCACCCCTATGAACACTAGACAGATCACTAGTAGAGAAATTTATACGTAAAGTCTTATCATTGTCTGCTTTCTAATTAATTTGTATTCAAATAATAATTGTTGTTATCTACTTTAATTTAGTTAAATACCCAGCCAGTAATCGGGTCAGTGTAGATAGCCGGTTATATTTTGGTGCCGTGACCAGGATCGACAAAGCAAGAAGGCTCGGTATACAAGACAGGATTCGAAGTTAGACTAGGTGGGTTGTTGACCCTTACAAAAGCATACACAAGTAAAGCAACACAACGCAAACAAAAGGGATAGACAAAAGGACAAGGCAAGTGAAATAAAAAGACAAGCTGCGGAGCAAGTTCCCTCAAATGATAAGTCACTGGTGACTGCGAGTTTTTGTATAATTTAGTTTTGAGTAGTTAATGTATATATGAGTTTGATTAATGTCGGATATGTCAGAATCCACAGTACAGAAAGCTGAGATGACATTCACGAATTCCTAAGTTATTTCTCCCGAGTAGGAAAGGCCAATGAGTTGTCTGAAAAGTTCTTAACCAAGATTTTCCCTGCTTTTCTTAGAGGTCGTTCAGGAGAGGCGCGGGACAAAATTCCTAATTCCCTCAAAAATGACTGGCAGGTAGTTAAAAGAAATATGATAGAGATTGGATCCTAGAGACAGGAGCTACTACAGTCACGCCTTGCACTGTAGTTCCAAACTCAAAATGAATCGATGAAATTTTATTCAAGACATTTTAGTACTTGCTAGTAAAATTTACGGCGATTTGGATTCTTTTTTCTTGACTTGAGTCGAAAAGACATTTTTATTGGAGGTCTGAGAAGTGGCATTACAGAGTTTGTAGTGAGGCAAAGGCCTAAAGTTTTCCATGACGCCCTGAACCCAGCATTAGCGTGTGAACAAAATTTTGAAATTTGCGATCTAGGCGAAGAAGTCCCAACAGAACATCCGGTTAAAATTGAAACCTGTCCTATGCAAGAGACTAAGCTGTAGAGAATTTGTATATATATATATATATATATAGAAATGAAATAGAAAAATCTACAGATACCTTAAGCTATGATAAAAACAGTTGCTAAACAGAAGCACTCGGAGAAAACTAGCCGCGCCTTCTATAATCAATCACGCATATGTAGAGATGTGGAAACTGCAGCAGGATCTGCCCTATGCTAGTGTGTGCGTAAAGTGTAATGTAAACCATGTGAGGAAAAGCACAGAGTACACATGAACAAGGCGCTAATTTATTGCAAAAGGGATATCTGTAACATCAGTTTAACTATTTTAAGTACTGGCTTTGATAAGATTGCTTTCTGCACACAGACATTGTTCAGCTAACATTTAAAGCTAAACAAAGCCACACCCAAAGCTAAACAAATTTAAAGCCATACCCAAAGCGAACATATTTTGCATAAACATCTAATTCACCTGTCAGACAGATTTTAGCCTTAAAATTGTATCCTGGATACTCCAAAATAGACCTGTCGCCAGAACAAAATCAGCTGAGTGAGTTTTTAAAAAGCGTTTCAAAGTGGTGGACAGCCCCATTGATCTCAGCATAAAGCGTTTAGCATGTTGTCAGCATTTACGCAGATTTGAAGTAAGTGCATTGACAAATATTCTCACATTGAACTATGGAATAATTTTTAAGCTATTTAATGTCTTGAATCTAATCAAATGCTGTTTAAACATAAACTGATAGATATATATTCTTTGGGCCCTTCTTCAAACTTTGTTTGCAACGTAAACCACAGGATGCTTGCCTTGCATAAATCTCGGATTAATTTCAAACACTTAATACTTTTCTCAGATAAGCATGCATGCTCTTGTAAAGCTCATTACTGTTGTGTTTGCATCGCAAATCCTAGGCTTGTCGAGGAAATAAATGCAAATAACGTCAAAGGACGTTATATAAATTAGTCGGAGACACTCGCATTAGGTTTGCCTTATCATCTTAAAAATTTATATTTCGATATTTAAAATGTTGTATTATATCTTCAAAATGCTGTGATGTTTACAACATTTATGCTTGCTGAACCACCACTATAAAATTTAGTTTATATGCTTTTTCTCAGGCTAAACAACACAGCTGTGACAAGTACAGAACTGTATTTAGAAACTACCAAATCAAAAATTTTAATACAAAGGGTATGCTAAGGCGGTTTTTTTCGGTTCCACTTTGTAGATCATAGAGATCATGATACTATTAAAATGAACACCGTCTACGCATGTTAGGCAGTGTAGAATGGTCGCGACGAGAAATGCTTTGACCGCAGAATTTACTGAAAAGGATTTTGCAAACAAAGCGCAACTCTGCCAAACTAAAAGAGATGTACGCTGCAGGACAAATTGTGTATAGCAATGTTCACAAAAAAATCACCCCGAAAATTCACAAAAAATATCAGACACCTAGACGGCTAACAACAAGCTGCAGCCGGAAAATTTTTTGCATGGTAATAGCCACAAGTCCCAACCCTAACACTTGTAAGTTTGGCTGCCGAGGCCCAACTCCTCCGACTAGGGTGCCCAAAATAGTCGACCCACCCAAAATCGGACCCTCGAACTCCGGACCAAAATTGAATTTTTTGCTGGTACTCACTATGGACTTTGCGCAGCTACCCTATATTATGCAAGTGACCTGTCCTAACTCTAAGGTATCCAACCATATATTGAATTCCCTGCCATGTCCTCTGGCTTCGCCACCGGCGGGTGATTTTTGTGAACAAATTCACAAAAGAAAAATCACTACCAACTTTGTGTAAAATACCTCTGGGGCAACGGCTAGAGCAAAACTAATGCCAAATAAGAGGTCAGCGGCCCGAAAAACCTATATAGCGCATGTTTTAGGTACATCAACCCCCATCTGGCAGACGGTCCGGCCGATGGACCCGGCCCGGACCCTCCAGACCCAGGGGGTGGTCAGGATCACCTATCTGTGAAAAAGCTACCTAATAACTAATGCCAAATTTGAATTCTACGCACCGAAAAACCTATATAGGCGAGTTTTTAGGCTTCTGGGATCTTGAAATAAAATTTTTGATAAGTCACGTGACCCTGAGCCAGGTCACGTGACCCTAGGCCAAGTCACGTGACCATTCCAGATACGAAATTACTCCGCCAAATGGTTTGTTCTGTGCTTACTAGAGCAATAGAACACAAAATAAGTGGATTCCTAGCTTCCTGGTATCAATAATAAAGGTCAAGCATATTGGCCTGGGTATCCACATTGGATCCGGGGGCCGTGAACCAAAATTCGAAGTTCAGCCTGTGCAAAATACTTGGGGGTCCAAATTTTTTTAAGTAATAACACTATGAACTATGCTCTATTTACGCATGAAAAGAAAAATTTCCTAGCTATACCCTGAGATCAGATCCAGTGGTGATTTTTTTGTGAATTCGTTCACAAAAAATTACAAAATGTTTTTATTACTCACGCTACACAAGGGCTACCGGCACGAAATTTGCACCATATGTAGAGGGAGTGTACGTAGACAAATATGCTAACTTTTCCAAATTTGAAACCTAATTTTGAATAGACTGATATTTACGAAATTCGGACATTTTGGGACCACAGAATGTTAAGTTTGACTTGTGCCTAGACTATACCAGACAATGGAAAATATTCTTTTCGGTGTATGCTAAAACCAAATAGTATAAGTTTTTATATCAAAACAACTTATATAAAAATTATCTCAAAAAATTATTTTGAACTGCAAACCTGTGCCTGACTATATAAATTCTTGGCTTAGAGGCGATTATTAAATTTGCCCACCTCGGTATATATGTACTGGCATTTTTTTATTTGAACATTTGGTTTAAGCATTTTTGTCTCCTGCTTGCACGAAGCTTGTACATTTTATTTGTGTTAATTACTGGAGATTCCACAAGATTTAATTAAATAATTCATTTTGGAACAAAAATCTATACGCTAGACTTTCTGACATTTGTCGGAAATGTAACAATGATGGTATCGAAATGAAGTTTACCAACAAAAGTTAGCATTAAATGATGATATCTGGAATTAAAAGTTTTGCAAAAGTTTCCTTTGCACTAAATGATGTTATCAGTAGCAGTTCAGTTTTTTCAGTACGGCAGAGCAAATGAGGTTATTAATCCCTGTCGCGCCTGTAGGCGCGACAGGAAAAAAGCCGCCTTTAGTTGTAAAGAACGTATATTCAGAGGAAGTAATATAAATATAGTATCAAAAGATTACTTGAGACTTCGCCAAGATAGCAGTTTACCTGCGACAAGTCACCTGACTGTACCGATGCAATCAAAATTGATGCTGACAATGGCGAGCTTGCAAGTCCCTTGTTATTTGCAAGGAAAAAAGCTTGTCAACGGAGATGTAAAGCTCACAGAAAGTCCGAAAACGCGAAAATAATAATAGAAGTGTAGAGAAAGAAAGTGAAAAGTTGATTGGGTAAAACTTGTTTCAAGAAACAGAGAAAATAAATCGTAAATTTGATTTGCTGCTGTTGCAGCTAATTTTCTGCGTTATGGCTTGTTTCCTCGCGCTAGAGAGAGTCACGGTGAGAACTGAAACAAAGCTTGCAAGCAGGCAGTACTGTTACAGTTAAGAGTGCTGTATCAGAAAAAACTCATCCGCGCAGAAAGAAAGCAGAAATTCAAAACAAGCTAGGCTATGATTGAAGAAATTGGCCAATAGTAGCTAGAGAGGCGCGATCCTAGAAGAGTGTAAAAGGAGCAGAAAATCTGAGATTTCGTTCAGTCTGTTCGTGCTTGTAATACAACGTACCTAATTAATTTTTGATTTCGAAAAAATTATAACGGATTTTTGAAATGCAAATTTTCAGATTTTTTGCAGACTTAGGGTTGGGAGTCTCGGTCTCGGTCTCGCCCAAAAGCCGTGACTTGGCCAGTCTCGGTCTCGGTCTCGGTCTCGCTCACCCAAAAGTTTCGGTCTCGGACCGAGACCGGAAATTTTTTGAAAACATTAAATTTCAGCGAAAATTTTAAATCAGTGTTCCGAAAATTAACTGACGAGTTGAGAAAACAGCATGTTTATGTGTTAAAGTCCCCAATACTGGGTCTAAGCCTCCAAAACTGGAAGAAATTAAATTTAAGCTTAAAATCGCTAGTCTCGGTCTCGCCCAAAAGCCGAGAGTTGGCAAGTCTCGGTCTCGGTACCCTGGTCTCGGTCTCGGTCTCGGTACCCTGGTCTCGGTCTCATTCTCGGTCTCGGTCTCGGTGAAATCTCGGTCTCGCCCAACCCTTGAAGCAAATTTTTTCGAAAGGCATTGATCATACCATTTGATACCTCTATCGAATACCAGGGGACCCGTTTTTCTATGAAATCGCTCTTCGTAATATAGAAGTTAGCTAAAATGTTTGCTCAACTTTGTTTCTGCCTACTTTTCCCAACTTTGGAAAGCGACCACTTTAGCTACAAAGCAGCACCCGGGGCAACTAAAAAAGGGTCCCGAGGTATTATTGTGTAAACACATCTGCTAAGCGGCAATCCTCTAGCATGCATACTATATGCTCCACAATCGCTGGAAAAAATTTGATCGTGTTTAAGCAAAAACTTCAGTTTTTATGATAGCAGCCCAGGGGACAGCAGTTGGGAAATGATCATGCCTCAGATAATTGGCACCTGTGAGACCTTCAAACTAACGCCCTTACAGTTATACAGTCTGCATAACTCAAGAAATAATTGATTATTTGATTTCTGCAAGAAATTACTAGTTTTGAACGCCAAAATTGGCCAAAAAATGGGAATATCACACGATAGCGGAAAGCTAGAAGGTTGCTTTAAAAAGCAAAAATGTAGAGCTCTTTCGAATGAATATAATTATAGCTATGCAGCTATTGTCTGTCGGAAATCGACAAAAACTGCCCTGAACGGAGATTGAAGCGGGATTGCGCAGAGGGTGTTAGAATGCTAAGACAACTTAGTTTGGAAAGTTTCATCAAATTTCGTAGTGATTTGGGCCGTCAATCTACAATACATGCTCAAAAGTATTCACCACCTCAAGTTTGTCTTGAGAACTGTGCTGGTTGGTCGCTTATCAGAGCCTGCTTGAGTTTACTACTTCTTTTTATTTAATATTTGGCATACAATCCATACTTTTACAATTTGAAGAGCTCCGTTCGAGGTTTGAAAAGCTTCCTCTATTTATTTGGGTGAATAGCCAGTTTGGCGGCACTCGGAATTTTTCCAAAATTTAATATAGGAATTACGGCCGCAGTGTGACAACTTTGGTCTACTTACAGCTGAATAGTACGCTACATACTGCGGCAGAGATAAACCAGTTAATTTTAACCTTAAGCATAAAGTCTTTCGAATGAATATAATCATAGCTATGCAGCTACTGTCTGTCAAAAATCGGCAAAAACTACCCTGGACGTCGAACTTTTGAAACGGAATTGCGCGGAGGATGTTCAAACGCTAAAATAACTTATTTCGAAAGTTTTATTAAATTTCATTTTTATTTGTGCGGTCAATCACCAATACATACTCAAAAGGAATCAGATCAATTGAGGATGGACAGCATAAATGGAAAGGCCTTGCAGCGAACCAATATAAGTTTAGTTTGGTCAGATTCTTAAACGCTTCAGGGCATGTTCATACTAGGGATGCACCGGGGCCTGGCCCCGGCCGTCAGGCCCCGGTACCGACCGGGGCCAAAAATTAGCAAAATTGTGTAAATTTTTGACATTTTTTGACCAAAATTTTGAATTTTTGAAGTCAAAAAGTGTTACAAATAGTTTGTTTTCCCGCTGATATGATTGAAAACAACGATAGTAACGTTTGTATATCAAACGGTACCGGTGCCAAGGCGGCCCCGGCCGGGGCCACTATGAGGTCCCGGCCCGGGCCCCGGTAGTGGCGGCCCCAGTGCATCTCTAGTTCATACTATTGATCAAATTACGCTACATCAGCAAACTTTAGATATTTCAACCATTTCACTGAATTTCTAACCAAGGTGGTGTTATCGTTTCGCTTAATGATTTTGAAATGGTGTAACTTTAGTAGGTTAGGTTCAGAGTTCAAAGCAGTTTAGGCCCGCTCGAATTTTAGTTGAAATATTTCAACTTTTCCAAACCATCTTCACTAGAAAGTCAAACTTAGCATAGAGGAACTGTCCAAGTTGGAAAGATCATCACTGGATATTATGTGACACTAGTTTCTGTATGACGGGTCTGTACCGGGCCGCCGGGCTTACTGGCCAATTTGAAAACGAACAGGCAAAGCAAGAGGTTTAATTTCGATAGTTTTTTCTCATGCGGGAACTGAAAATACTCCACGAATATTGTGAAAAATACCTAACCTCTGCAGACTCTACAATCTGGCACAACTGTCTGTCGTTCTTCGGTTAAGACTTTAGTCTGCGCACACTAAGGGTTGGGAGAAACTAAAATTTCAGAGACCGAGACTCAGACAGGACTAGCCTCGGATTTTGGGCGAACCGAGACCCCAAAACTGTGGTCTGAGCTATTTCATGCAACACTTAAGACTTAGACTCAGGGTTATGGACATGAACACATGAACATACTGTTTCCGCACCTCGTGTCATTCACTAGAAAGCTTCACTGACATGCTAACATGTTGTTGTTGTTGTTGTTATTGCCGGGCTACTCAGCCAAGAGGGTAATCAGTCATAGCTAGTATGACTCTCGCTTCGTCGCCTGAATGCTGTCCCACAATGGGAAGCTGGAGCAGACACCTTCTTGGCCTTTCGGCTCCGGTAGTAAGACATCCATTAACTGCTCATACGCAAGGTAGAGGAGCACAGCATCTTTCGACACTCCAAGCCCCAAGCGCAGATGGGGTGGGATCAGAGACAAACCCGGAAAGTTGTGTGATCCATTTTGAGTACATGACTCGTTTGCACCCGACACTCCCTCGCAGGAGGTAGGCGGACCAAATTGCAGAAGTGCTGGTATATCCCAAGGGAACCCGGGAACTCTGCGACCTACTCTTGACGATAAGTGGATTAAGGGTTATTTTGCGTGCACCACCCCAGCAAGGCAGCACATGGGCCCACCAATTTAACGCCTCATCCGACCGGCGGAGCAGTGACCTAAGTTTCTTGCTCAAGGAAACAATGTAACGTCATTATGGCTAGGCGGGAATCGAACCTCGGACCTTTCGATAAAAAGTCCGGCGCCTTAACCATTCGGCCACACGGTCACTCATATGCTAACATCAAAATCTTCATTACCGTAATTAGAAATACTTCAAAGCATGTAAGCTAACACCCCGAAACAAATTGTATTGCCATCAAAAGCATAAAGCGTCGAGTCAGCAACATCCGTAGCCTGTTCGTTATTACTTGCTCGCTTAGGTTTACTAGCACTACAAAAGGTGGCATGTGCTACATGGCAATCCTGACGAGTCATTACGGAAATACCAGTACGAGCAGGACTATCTCGCCGCCAACGAATTGCGGTAATTTGATTTGGAATGCAACTGCTGCAGATTAAAAACAGAACTTGTCTTTGACCTTGTGTACTATCAAATGGGAAGGATCAAAAAGTTCTATCACAAACCACATACTTCGTTCGGCGATAAACATTTCTACTATATATATACGATATTAGATACCAAAACAAACATACACGTGATAAACGTTGAGCTAAACATCGAATCTCACTAAACACTACTAATAGTTTATTATATATACAATATTACAAGAGCATCAGTTACTATCATCTGTCAATGCAGTGACTATTTCAGTTGTGCGCATCAGAAAAAATTATGCGCACATTTGCTGGTGACTTGTCCAGCTGGGCGCACACTTTCTGTTCTTCGGTGACTTCTCCAAATGTGCGCACAAGTCCTGGTGACTTCTTCAAGTGTGTGCACAAGTCCTGGTGACTTCTCCAAGTGTGCGCACATTCCCTGGTGACTTCTCCAAATGTGCGCACACGTCCTGGTGACTTCTCCATCGGTGCGCACGAGTGGTGGTGACTTCTTCATTTGTGCACACACCACTTCGGCTCGCCGCACTCCGGGGAACGCGGATTTCGCGCGCACATTTCTAAAACAAGCCTTCCCAGCTTAAATAGTTGCACATGTAATTATTAATGAATAATTTGAAGTGTTGCACGGATGTTCTCCAACGGCTGCTTAGGAAAGTAATAGCTAACACAAACTATAATACTCAAACCTCAAACCAATACTTTAATGGAGTCAAAACAGTCAAGAAATGGCCGGTCTATTCGTTCCGACGTCCACTTACTGTCCACTTACGACAAAGCTCTGGTACATAAGATATTCCCGCTTTAGCACTAAAACATGTGCACTACAAGACCGTAGCAAAGGAGACTCACCTTAGCTTCGACATCCTTTGAAGGATTAAGTACTATAAAAACAACCGCCCTCGGAGTAAAAGACGACACCGAAGGAGGTAAACGGCTCATCCATCGACTTCCTAAAACGGCGTATAGACGTACATATTACTACCGGATTCTCAGATGCACTGTTACTCTTTAAAACTGCACATCTGAAACCTGTTGCACCTTAATTATCTCTCGTAACTGGTAACGAAAACCACTCTGTACGGTCTCCGATTTTCAGAGTCAGATCAATTATTGCCTTCTCTTGCAATTTGACATTTTCAAAAATGCTCCTTTCAGAAAATTTGCAGAACTATCCTGCAAGAATTTCAAGCCAACTAGAACCACTAATTCTGGATCAAAAGCGCGTCAAAACAGTGCACAAGTTGGTATGCTTCAGCGCCGTGCTACTTGTATTGCTAACAAGAGGAGCCCTCGATTTGCCAATTGTTCTTGTAAGAGACTCCACAGTCAGAATGACTTTTCCGGCTACCCTTCCTTCACCAAATGGAGGAGTATGTTCGGGCAGTGACTCCGTACCCATAACCATGCACACGCAGTCGTCGTCACGGCGGAGTTTGATTTTCGAGATCGAAAATTTTTGATTTTATTCTAGGTCTATCAATCAGAAAACACCCTATCTCCGAAAAAAATTGCTCACTGCCCCAATGTATATTTTGGAGAAGCCGATTCAAATTGTTGCAGCTTTGTCAATTTTTGTGAACTCAGACATTTCTGCACAGTTCAAGTTGCTTGACCAGTCTCCAGCATTCCGCTGCTGTATATATGGAGTAGGGATGGGGTAGGAAAAAGGGCTGAAAAAACAGGATTTTCATTTTTTTCATTTTATCAGATGGGGTGGAAAAAGGGAAATATATAATCGTAATGTTACTCTGACAGATTTTACACCGAAATCAAATACATTCTAAACTTTTCCGTAGATTTTGCACTATTTACAATCATTTTCAAGGGAAATAGTATATATATATGAGCCGATTTCTGGTAGGGTCAACCATAACTTGGACAACCTTCAAAAATCGATTTGGCTCAAACTTTCAGGACTTGTAGCAACCCGACGTAAGTAAAACCTCTAAATGATAGAGCTCAACTCTGTATATTCCATGATTACTTGGCAAAATTCGTGATTTTTGACTCTGCTACTAACGTCGCCGCAGGACTTCACCAATCAAAATTGTACTCAGGCCGATAGA
This sequence comes from Trissonchulus latispiculum, assembly GCA_030248195.1. Lineage (NCBI taxonomy): Eukaryota > Metazoa > Nematoda > Enoplea > Enoplida > Ironidae > Trissonchulus > Trissonchulus latispiculum. The sequence continues at coordinate 13,970 of JASAND010014021.1, forward strand.
GAAGAGTCGGACAGTTCATATCTTAACCATGCAGGCACCACACATGGAGCACCGATCCCTGCCCGTTTGAGTTTTCTAGCATTCATGTTCCGCAGTTTGCGACGGTCGAACCTTAGCTTAACCCCTCAAGCTCAGTGAGCACTTTATTTCTCATTTTTTGACCCTAGCGACCTCATTATGCCTTAGTACCACACAATTTTTACTAAATGTGTGTTTATCTATATAATACTTACCAACGTCCATGCAAAAAATGAGCAAAATCCCAGACCCCTTTTTGAGATATGGCCATGCAAGAGTTCGAAAAATCAACAATTTTCAGCCAAAGCGGCGAGTGTGGCAACTTTGGCCCATCGTAGCCGGCTAAATGGAACAGCTATTGGCGTAATGTTTTTGACAATAAACTAAAATTACTATTAGCAACCGTTTTGGGTCAGTTTACGTAAATCTGAGAAATTTTATTTTTGGGGTTTTTCAACCCCCAAAAAGCTGACCTGAAAATCAGAAAAAAATAAAATTTCGCCGATTTGGCAAAAACCGTTTTGCAATTTTGTCCATGGGGGTACCTATTTTTATTTGCCGGAAATAGTACGCCAATAGTTTTACCGAAAACCGACACGGTGGGCCAAAATTACCATAATCTATATTTCGACTTTGGAAATCTCTTCGAATTTTCGAACTTTGAATCATTATATCTCAAAAGGATTCTGGGATTTTGCTCATTTTTTGCATGATTTTCACTTATAGATAAATATTATTATAAAATTATTTATTAATTTTAAAATCTTGTGAAGTCGGCTAGGTCAAAAAATGTGGAAATGCGAATACTGAGCATGAGAAAAGGGAGTTAAGCTAAGGTTCGACCGACGTCACCAAAAACTGCGGGACATGAATGCTAGAAAACTCAAACTGGCAGGGATGGGTGCCCCGACAGCAGTTGCTGCATGGGCCGAATCCTATGCACTGTCTGAAACTTCTCACTCAAATACGAACACAATTTTGATTAGTGAAGTCCTGCGGCGGCGATTAGTGGCAGAGTCGAAAATCACGAATTTTGCTATAACCCACTAAATATACAGATGTTGAGTGAATGTTTGGAGTTTTTACTTTTACGTCGGAGTTGCTACAAGTGCTGAAAGTTTGAAAAAAATCGATTTTTAATAGACATCAGAACCACAGGCAGCACAGTCAGCATTTCCAGAAATCGACTCATATATATATATATATATATATATATATATGCTGGAGGTATGCTAAGCCTAAAGAAATTGCATTTGGGTTCACTTCGGAGTAGCGGAAAAAATGGAAAATATTCTGGACATGTACTGAAGGTTAATTTATGAAAATCAGAATATCAGAAAACTATTAAAAAATGTTTATTGACAATGCTCAAATATGACAATGTTAGTGAACTTGGGCTAGCGTGGGAAAATATTTTTGCTATGTAAGGTGCATACGAATTGAGTACACTGAAATTATATATACATATATATATGTATATATATATATACATACATATATATGTCAACGTGATATTGTGAAATCAGGCATTTCGCAGAAATCCACTGAAATTTCAGGGATTTCACAGGATTTCTAACATTTTCAGAGAAATTGTGGAAACTCATGTTAAAACCTGTTTATTTCACAGTTTTCCTAATTAGTTAAGGGACTAGACAAAATCAAATGTCACTTTCAGGGAAATTGTGAGCTCGTTTGATTTAGTTGAATTTTAGGAATTTTCGTTGTAAATTTGTAATGTAAATGTTATACAATTTTATGAAATCTAAAATTTAAATGCAAGTTAATTATCATTATTTATACTTTGTTTATCTTTTCAAACGGCTAGCTTTCGTTAAAAATTATTCCAATAACGGTGAGCCTCCCTTGCTACTACAGTACAAAAGTAAACACTAAAAATTAGAACGTAATGTAAATTTCACTACAAAAAAGCT
>JASAND010014022.1:0-10920 GCA_030248195.1 Trissonchulus latispiculum
GGCAATTCCACTAAGATTCGAGCCCTGAGAGAACATTCCGCGAGCCATCATATCCAACATCAACGTCATCATGCCAGCTGCTGTGGGATTCATAGAAGACCCACCAGAACCACCTAAACAAAATCATGAATAAAACAAGCACGTATAAATATTACAAAAACCTGACATCGATCGCTGTCAGTCTAGCTGTTCCAGAGTGATGGAAGTGTTCCCCTCGGACTTGGGCTGCTCCCCATCAGAGTCACCCCTTCCCACGATTCGGCCCCCCAGAGACCAAATGTGCCCAGAAAAGGAGGTTGCTAACGACAAATTTTGAATACGATCTTCTGCTTGAAAGAATCGGTGCTCCCTAGTGTTTTAGAACGGCCGGGTAGAACCGGCCGGCGGCCGGCCGCCGAAAAAATGTCTCTGGCCGGCCGGCCGTTGGCCGTTCTTGGCCGGCGGCTATCGGCCGGCCGGCGGCCAGCAAGGCATATTTTTCAGTGTCTGAACGCAATCTGAGCTGGAAAGTTGCAAAATATTTATATTACATAAAAGAAAGGGACGGTTTAATCCTGAAAGTAATTCATATAATGCCACACCCTAGGTATTTACAAAATAAAGTACAACACTTAAAAACTTTGAAAATACAGCCAGGTATGAATGTTAACAAACACAAGATCCAGAGATATATACAACCACACTAAATTTAAACGGTACATATCTGGAAAATTTGGATTTGGAAGTTCACACTATGTCTTGGATTTGTTTTGTAAACATTTGCTGTTCTGTTCAAATCAATGCGTTAACTACAAATATTTGTGTTAGGCCGGCGGCCAGCCGACGGCCGGCGGCTAAACGGCCTGACGGCCAACGGCCGGCCGCCAGCCGAACGGCCAGACACTCAGCCGGGCTTTCCGGTCGTTCTAAAACACTAGTGCTCCCCAGACCAGAGGAGGACGCCCCCCAGAAGTTTTCCCTGGAGCACCGTAGAATCTAAACTGTCGACTACTAACTTTTATCAAGAACGAAACATTATTAGTTTCTTACTGGACGCAGCAGCGGCAGCCGCCATCTGTTGCGCAGCCATGGCGAAGAATGAGGAATTTGGTGCAGAATCTGCTGAACTGGTTTCAGCAGACTGCTGTGGTTGCTGATCCATGGCAGCCGCCAGACTACGCAACCAGTCCAGGCCGCCTCCAGCGTCAGAAACACCAACCGATGACTCAGAATCAGGCACACCTGCAGCCTCCATCAGGGCAGCTCTCAAACGCTTGGCCTGTTCCTGTTCCTGTTCCTGGCGCTGCAGAAGCTCCTTTTGTTCAGTGACTTTCTGATTCAGTTCCAGGAGAAGCTGGGTCTGCTCCTCCTCACTGAAATTCCCCTCCTGACCGATGAGATCAAGGACCTGAGTGGCCACTTCTGCCGGATTCGGACTACTCCCAATGGATTGGATCAGTGAGTCAACATGGGCTCGGGTCACCTTTTTGCTCTCATTTGAAGCTGCCATGGCAGAAACAGCCACAGGGACGGCTGAAGCAGAAGATGTTTTGACTGCTGTGGACGGTGCCTGAAAAACGAATTCACAGATACATAACACAATTACCAACCAAAAATAACACCTACTGAAAAATAAGCGTTAACAGGGTGTGTTCAAAACAAGCATGATTTTTTTACAATAAAACAATAAATAACTTTACAATAAATAAGCCGTTACTCTAATACTTGTACACATATTTTATTTACGCAATACTTAAAAACGATACCGAATTGGCTACGACTGTTGAAGGTGGTTTGGGCGGAGTGTAAAACTGTCCTTGAGTGGGCTTGGGATGGAAAGCGTCAATAAGGGAAGGACTATCCTTCCTGAAATAAAAACCAGCGTATCATAATCGCAAGCGATCGCAAGCGCAACCAGTTTCAACGTCTTATCATCAAATTATTGATGACATCCGAAAACAGTTGAGAACCGTTTTCTTAATAGTGTAAAATTCCTGAGTTTTCCTAATACATTTAAGAAATATTCCGACAAAAATAAAATTTTGGGGAAATGTTCAATGTTTTAACGACAACGCATTTCAGCATTTCAAATTTTTCCGCTTAAAATGTAAACATCTTTCGTCTTGTCAGTAAATCTCGTCCAAACAGAGACGATTGATTATATGAAAATGCTAACAGAGATGACCCTACAAAATGGTAAAATTTGGAAAAAATTTTAACAATAAATAAAAATGCTCCTAAAGAGCAAAGAAACGAATATGAGTCAACATGGAACATGTAAAATGCTAAATACTGTCGGTTGTAAATTAAGAATAAGACAAGCATGTAAAATGCTAATATGAGTATGGAGAGGTTGGAAAGTGCAGAAGACAAGTTTGTACACGCAACAATATGAGTGCATGCCAAATAGACTCATATTGGCATTATTAGTATTCTGAAGGCAAGTGATTGCGAATTTCGGTTATATATCACTCACGTAATGTCAGCACAGGGTAGTTTTAGGGTGGATGACAGGATGCTCCACAGATTACGCACGTATATACGTATATTGTCACGAAAGTTAACATCAGATTTAACTGAGTCCCTGAATACATGAGTTATACAAACGCTTATTAAAATGTTATATATATCCGTCCGTCGGCGCATTGTTGACTAACAGCGGTATAACAGTTTCCTGAGGAGAAAAGTTGACAATGTTGACCATGGTTGGGATATCCATGTGACGGACGTCAATAACGCTACTTATTTGTCTTAACTCCTGCGTAGAAACATATCCGTTAGAATTCCGCAATGGATGCATGCATTATTGTTTTTACGGCATGCCAATATGAGTCTATTTGGCATGGCATTATTAGTATTCTGAAGGCAAGTGATTGCGAATTTCGGTTATATATCACTCACGTAATGTCAGCACAGGGTAGTTTTAGGGTGGATGACAGGATGCTCCACAGATTACGCACGTATATACGTATATTGTCACGAAAGTTAACATCAGATTTAACTGAGTCTCTGAATACATGAGTTATACAAACGCTTATTAAAATGTTATATATATCCGTCCGTCGGCGCATTGTTGACTAACAGCGGTATAACAGTTTCCTGAGGAGAAAAGTTGACAATGTTGACCATGGTTGGGATATCCATGTGACGGACGTCAATAACGCTACTTATTTGTCTTAACTCCTGCGTAGAAACATATCCGTTAGAATTCCGCAATGGATGCATGCATTATTGTTTTTACGGCATGCCAATATGCGTCTATTTGGCATGCACTCATATTGGTGCGTGTACAAACTTGTCTTCTGCACTTTCCAACCTCACCAGACTCATATTAGCATTTTACATGCTTGTCTTATTCTTAATTTACAACCGACAGTATTTAGCATTTTACATGTTCCATGTTGACTCATATTCCTTTCTTTGCTCTTTAGGAGCATTTTTATTTCTTGTTTATCCACTTTTTACATGTCGTTGACATAAAAGCATTAAAGAATCATTAAGCATTATATATGCATTAAATACTCTGACTCACGTGTGTGGTTCTATGGCAAATTGGCTCAGTTCCATCTGACACCCCTCACACCAGACCGCTCCAGAGCAAGTTAGGGTAAGTGGTTCTATGATAAAAGCTTAGTTTTCCTCCCACCCCTACCCCGACACAGCACTCTACAGCCACTTTGAGCATGCACTTTTATGAGAAAAGCTGCTCAGCTCACTTGAGGTTTTCACTTGGTACCAATGTGACCACTTTTGAAAATTTTCATTTTCGACCCAAACTCGCCTAAGACGCCACCTCACCCCAGCACAGCATTCTACAGCCATTTTGAGCATGCACTTTTATGAGAAAGGTTGCTCAGCTCACTTGGGGCTTTCATTTGGTACCAAATTTGACCACTTTTGATAATTTTCATTTTCGACCCAAAATCGCCTAAGACCCCCACCTCTACCCCAGCACAGCACTCTACAGCCACTTTGAGCATGTAGTTCTATGACAAAAGTTGCTCAGCTCGCTTAGGGCTTTCATTAAGTACCAAATTTGACCACTTTTGAAAAATTTCATTTTTGACCCAAAATCGCTTAAGTCCCCACCTCTACCCCACCACAGCACTCTACAGCCACTTTGAGCATGCAGTTCTATGACAAAAGTTGCTCAGCTCGCTTAGGGTTTTCATTAAGTACCAAATTTGACCACTTTTGAAAAATTTTAGTTTTGACCCAAAATCGCCTAAGTCCCCACCCCACCTCACCACAGCACTCTATAGCCACTTTGAGCATGTAGTTCTATGACAAAAGTTGCTCAGCTCGCATAGGGCTTTCATTAAGTACCAAATTTGACCACTTTTGAAAAATTTCATTTTTGACCCAAAATCGCTTAAGCCCCACCCCACCTCACCACAGCACTCTACAGCCACTTTGAGCATGCAGTTCTATGACAAAGGTTGTTCAGCTCGCTTAGGGCTTTCATTTGATACCAAATTTGACCACTTTTGAAAATTTTCATTTTTGACCACATGACCTCCCACCTACCTGACCCTCCAGATGGCAAAGTGCAACCAGCTCAGCAAGATGGGTGGGTCCGACGGCAAAACGGACACCGGAAATGAGCTGGGCGCATCAGAAAACCCCTATAGAGAAAGTTTTGAGAGGCCAAGTAGAGCCTAGTATGGACCTCCAGGAAACGGTTGCCGACATGACCCTCCAGACGGCAAAGTGGAACCAGCCCGGCAAGATGGGTGGGTCGGACGGCAAAATGGAGACCGGGAATAAGCTGGGCGCACCAGAAAACCCCTATAGACAAGGTTTTGAGAGGCCAAGTAAAGCCTACTATGGACCTCCCGGAAGCGGTTACCGACCTGACCCCCTCAGGCGGTCAAGTGGAACCAGCCCAGCAAATTGGGTGAATCGGGCAGCAAAACTGATAGCGGGAATCGATTCTCCGTCCCAAAAAACCTTTATATGCAAGATTTGAGAAGTTTATCTTGAAAAATAAGCGAAAAAACTAAGTTCAAAGTCGGACCCAACATTCACCAACTTTGGCGGGCCACTGTGGCGCTGTGGCGCAACATATCAAAAATCCGACTTCAAACGTCATAATCCGGATATATGTCCTTATCAACCATATATAACTTGTCTGGTTTGTATTTGCACAAAGAGCAGGAAGAAGTTAATCCCAGGCATACTTTTGGCCATTTCGACGTTCTGAGCCGACTTTGTGGCGCCACTGTGGCGCTGCGGCGCACTGTGGCGCGGCGGCGACCACATATATCGAAAGTCAGTAACCTATATATATTGATGATATACCGCAATAGGTGTCTGAACTTCGCTACATTCTGTGAAAGAGGCTACAAAATGGTGACATACGAGGGTAAAACGGAGACACCGGAAAAAAAAACATCGCCGGCATTACTGCCGGCGGGTGCAACTTTTTAACGGTAAGTGTTAGGGGGATGAAATTTTCCAATTATACTAAACTCGACACGGACTTTCTTTTGCGCACAAAATTTGCGCAGGATTTGCGCAGGAATCTGCGCAGCCTCTGCGCAGCGCCTCTGAAGGCAGTCATTGGGGCGTTTTGACTCATATTATAGGGGTCGCTACCGCGACCCCTATGTCAATAATAATAATAATATACCCTTGACTATTTGCTCCATCTGAGGACGGCGTGGAGAGTAATTTCTGAGTTGGCGAAAGGGGGATCTCCAATACATCAGCACTGGCAATCCCCTTCTTCTGACGTAGATGCTGACGGGTCAGTAAAAGTTGACGAGTGTTTGCCGGTGGAGGAAGAACAGCCTGAGCAGGTCTATTGATCTTGTTGCGAATCACAATCCCAAGGATAACATTCCGCCGATTATCAGCCAGACCTTCAAATACAGAAAAGTAGTACACGTTTCAGACACGCATGCAGCTACTATTATTACAACCAATTCTAATGATGTCTTGCCTAACTTTGCGGACGAAATATCACTACATTGGAAAGAGTTAATTCACATCACACTACATGTATTAGAATCTGCACATCTATCGACTTAACTCTTTCCCGAAATCTGTTATACTTCTGCATCAAGAGTCAAAATTATTGCTATTAGGCTCAGCGCAAAGCTCCGACGTGCCAACTTCTCAGTTCTCAGTACTAACCCTTTGTATTCAGTACGAAAAGTTCTCAATACAAACTTCCACACCATGCAGTCATTCATTTTCATAGTCTTGGGCTAGGCTTTGACACGCCTCACTTTTGCCTTTCACTTCTCTCTTCTCTGATATTCGGTAGCTAAGCACTGCTTCGTGCAACTAAATGCCAGTGGAATAAACATCACCTGCTCTACACAAAAGAAGGTATTGCATACTACATATGTTGACCTGGAAATACCTGGGCCGTCAAAGGGGAGCATTCTCGGTGGTGGCGCTTCATGTGCGGGCAAAGGAAGGATGTAGAAATCCTTGATGAATTTCGGATCACAATTGCCAATCACAGAGAAGCGCTTCTTTTCAAGCATATTATTGTAGAGACCGTTATACTGTTTACGATCCTCGTCCCCGCCTGGCTCCGTAAACATGACAACAACATACTCCTAAGCAAAGAATAACATAAGAGAATGAGGCCTGTCCTCGAGCAAAACTCAGCTGAAGAATACTCATTAACCTTTGGCACACGCGTGTTTCTATAGCTTCGCCTCCACTTTACAGGAGATCGTTTACTCAATGTTTGTCTTTAAATTTCGGCCCTGGCTAGTTTCATTGGGGGGGGCGGAAGGTCTGGACCCCTCCAACCTGCAACCTGTCCCCCGTAAATTCCAATTTCCCCCACAGCAAAAAATTGCAAAATTTTACATTTTCTAAGTTTTAAAAATTTTCCGGTCTCGATAGATTTTTGAATCAATCTTTTCATTTTTAGCTTAAAAATAACAAAATTAAGTCAGCGTTTAGGGATTTTTGTCAGTATTTAAATGACGAGACTCATACATCCGAAAATCTAAAAAATTTCGCGGCTTCGTAGTCTTTCGGCTTCTCTGTCGTTCTTACAATGATTTTGCTACGTACTTCTGTACTTTACATCACATCTACATATTTATATCCCACCAACTTCTGTAGACCACTACTTCTTCATATTACTAGGGCTTGTACCTTGTCCGGGTTGGGGGGTGGTCCCCACTCCCCATACCCCCGTGTTAACCTATGATCATTTGTTACACAAGTCCTTAAATTGGGCAAGTTATGGCGTTTTGAAAATGACTACGGTAAACGGTACCACCACCTGAAAACTGTCTTTCGCAAACGTATTATGAGCTCGATCCGATGTGCGCTATCTGCTGACAACCGCACCACATAAATCAGACCCCCGCCCTATACATGTACGGGGTCCCCAAAAGGGGAATCGGGCTCGTGCTTGCATATTTTGTACACAGATGTGAAAATCATACAAGCTTAGACCCGTTACACAAATTGGGCCCTCGTCAAGCTTAGCATGTAAGTACACTAACATAGACAGACACCGCCGTTTGGACTCCGTAGGGGCGGGTTGGGTTTATTTATCAGGGGAAGAGAGGGGGTCACGAGAGGCTAAAATTGGACACATTCATTAAATCTTTCGCAAGGAAAACTGTCGCAAAAGAAACTTGCAATAGCAATTTCAAGGAACTTAGGCATATGCAGAAACTGAAATGGGGTTTCATACGAAGAAACAAAAAACAGTTTAAGTCTCAGAATGAACTAAACCCGTTTTCCCTCTCTCTCTCTTCGTGCAGGCAATCGTCGCTGAGCATATGATTGGCAGGTCTATAGAAGGCCTGCCCTCTCCAAGAAGGACACCACCAACCGGGGAGCATCCCAAAGGACCTTGATTGAGGGGGACGCCCCTAGGATTTGCAAGCGACAGGTGGTAAGGGCCGGGCAGCGAATTAGCAGATGGTCTAGGTCGTCGTCTTCCTCCTGACAACGTTCACAAGTAGGGGAATTGGTAGCACCTATTCGGAACCTGTACGCACGGAGCAAGGGGCAGTGCCCAGCCGCCCGCAGCTGGGATAAGGTGCACCCGTTTTCGTTCCAGAAAGCAAAAAAACTTTAGATTTTACGCTGGGAACTGAAATAGCTTCAGATTTTTCTAGTTTCGGTTTCAGTTTTAGGTTCAATTCTAGAATTAGGATAGTTTCAGTTTCAGTTCCTTTTCGAACAGTTTCGAATAGTTAGTTTCAGTGACTGAAGCAGTACTGTTTTCAGCCACACAAAATCTGGCCTAAAAATAAGCCAGCCCCCCTAAAAATTTCTAGTCCTTAAGAACCCTCGCCATAATTACTAAAATAAGCCATAAGCACTTGTGCATCTAAAACGTCAAACCAACTTGATCTAAATAATGGAATGCATATACAACAAAACACTCCAGACATAGGCAACGTAGCCCAAAATATGGGCTATGTTAATAATATTATGGATACGCACATAATATTATTATAACGGCAATTTATCTTCGCTAATACTTTACCTTGGTGACTGTTTGCCTGATCTGGTGGATGTAGTCCCAAACCACAGCAGGAGGGATACGTCCAACAATCTTCAACGTGTCAGGCATGTCCTAAAATTAAAGAAATATAATAAAAGTTTGCAACAAAAATTACGTTTAACGCAGTCGAAACTAGAAAGCTAGACAAAAGCTTCAATTCATTTAGAAGCCTCACCTCAGACAAATAAGCACTTGATCCAGACACCAGTGTAGCTGTCGTCATGAAATTAAAGTGTTCCGGCATATCAAAGAAGCCCCGCCATATTACGGTGTCCCTGGTAACCACTGGTCGTGACGACTTTCCAGAGTCATGATAGTACTGCGGTGATGGAACACTAGAAGGGTACAATAATAGGAAATGCATGGGTACAATAATAGGAAATGCACACAGCGATAATTCAAAGAATAATCTTGTTCAAACATCAACAGTCTGGAAATTCAATCAAACCAGTCAAGTCAAATACTCGCTAAACGGCACACTGTAATTGAGTAGTTGGCTGGTCACTTAGCGGATTGGGCTTTGAAAACATTTCCTCCGCTAGAAGTCCTATCCATCACTTCTAGCTTCTCTCCTGAAGTTAAGAGTGATGGGGCAGCGCCAGCTAAACGACATCTTTTGAAAAGGGGTTAGGCGGTATTATAATTCCACAATACATAGCTCATAGACATTTCCTCGTAGATTTCAACAACAACAACAACAACAACAAGTCTTTTATTTGGCCCAAAAACAATCTATATATGCATATGTCGTGGTCTTTTTGCGAAATTGGTCTTTTCGCGAAAAGACCAACAATTTCGGTCTTTTCGCGAAGTGCCCGGTCACATTGAGAAATTACTTTAAACTATGCACATTTCTGCTACCAGCCCGGTCTTTTCGCGAAAAGACCAAGCGTGTTGGGCTTTTTGCGAAATAAGTCAAATCACAACGTTATTTATGAAAGCTGATTCATTTATGATGCAAAATTTATGGGGTCTATTCTGTACCAGCAAACACTTAATTAGTTAATTGGATCTCTTTAACTTTATCCCCCCCAACTACAGGGTATTTTTTACAGGGGGGGGGCGGGGGCCCCTCCCCCGAAATTGACCTTCCCCCCCCCCCGAAAATGCCTCCCCCCCCGAAATCCCCCCCCGGGATTTTGGTCTGCCCCCTTAATGAGGTCTACATTTTTTCCAAAAATGGTCAAATTTTCAAAAATTTTCCGGCTTCGCCGGAGATTTTTTCGTAAAAATGGCTATTTATACCTTAAATCCTGGCATTTTTGAGAACTTTTTGTGCTTCACCATGCAAATACCATTTTTTGGCTCATTTTTGCAAAAACTCCCCCCGAAAATTTCTTCTCCCCCCCCCCCGGGCCCGGGCCCCCCCCGGGAAGCCCCCCCCCCCGGAAAAAAATCCCTAAAAAATACCCTGAACTAGTTTGGGGGGGATAAAGTTAAATTGGGGTCAGCAATCAAAATTTGTGTAAAAGGGAAACAATGTGTACTTGGCGTCCTATTAGTAGTCATTAGAAGTTGTTCCATCAGAAGATGAACACAACTTGAATAAAGTTATTTCGTTTCGTTAGCTCAGTATATATAAGCTTACAAGTTTACCATCTACTGAGCTAACGAAAAGCTGAATTGAAAAACGGATGTCAGATTCGTGCTGTAAAATTCGAAAACCCCTGTATGCAAGTTTTCAGCAAATGTTTTTTCAAAAAATTATTTGTTTCCCCTTACCAAACTAAAATTTAAAATGTTAAAAAATTTTTAAAATTTTAAATTTTTTTAATTCATCAGGCTCCAATATGACGCCATACAATAAATAATACAATAAAACACAATGTGACACTGAATTAGTGCTTTTAGGCAGGTTTTAATTCTGGGGGGGATAAAGTTTAATTGGGGTTCTGGGGGGGGTGATAAAGTTTAATTGGGGTTCTGGGGGGGATAAAGTTAAATTGGTCCGTGTCCAGTTAATTTTTAATTTTCGTGGTTTTAGTGCCAGACAGTCTGTCATTTCTGACTGACAGTCCGTTAAAATTATATATGGTTTATACCCGACATGTGCAGCAGGGCAAATTCTGGGGGGCAAATATTTATGCTTCTCAAGACCTAAACCCATTAACTATATACTAAATAAATAAGTTAAGTGAATACTATAAATGCAAAACCCATGCAAAGTATACAAATTCATCTACGTAGTTTCAAAATTGTAGCAAATTATATAGACCCCTTAAATTTTGCATCATAAATGAATCAGCTTTCATAAATAACGTTGTAATTTGACTTATGCGCAAAAAGCCCAACACGCTTGGTCTTTTCGCGAAAAGACCGGGCTGGTAGCAGAAATGTGCATAGTTTAAAGTAATTTCTCAATGTGACCGGGCACTTCGCGAAAAGACCGAAATTGTTGGTCTTTTCGCGAAAAGACCAATTTCGCAAAAAGACCACGACACATA
>JASAND010014023.1:0-35000 GCA_030248195.1 Trissonchulus latispiculum
CAGGTAGAATCACAGGTCCCATGCCTTCTTGTATTTGTAGTGTCATGGCGCAAGGCCTTTTCCTGGAGACGTTTGGATGCCCGACGTTCAGTGATATTCTCCATAGAAAAGTACTTCTGAGCTGAAAATATCTTGAGAAAAACAAGGAATTTATATACGTACGTACCCAAATTTGAATAAAGAAAGTTATTTAAATTAAAGTATACGAAGGAATTAATAAATAATTATTATAAAATTAGGGACAAGTTAACCTGAAAGAGAAAATAAAATTAGACAGGTACAAAAGATGAAAATACAGTTAAAATAACACGAGAAAAAAAATTATTGTAAAAGTTAAAATAACGGTAAATTAAAGGAAATTATACCTATCTTAGAATCCCAGAAAAATGTCCCTACTCTAACTCAACGTATACCCCAATTATAAAGAGAAATAGCCTAACACGAGCAGACTAATGTAGGACGTACGTACACTAGACACACACTCCGCCTAACTAAACAAACACAGGCCTAACAGAATTGAAAAAAAGGTCACTGGCCGTTAAGGCTTGGTGTGTCTGACACGCTCAGAAAACTTAAAGGGGGGAGAAAAAAAAATCAATAAAGTACGTATGAGGCCAAAAACTTACACCCCAGGAAAAGCCAGGCGCTTCAGACTTGCCGTTTAAGGCTAAGGGAAAAATCGTAGGTAGGCACGTAGATACGTAGATGGCGCAAATCAAACGAACGCTAAGGTTCTGTCTCTTCGATTGATGAGATCAGATCTGGTCAGGAAATTCAGATTCGGAACCAAGGTAAGTCCAGGAAATCAAGTTCCAGGCGAACGCAAGGTTCTATTTCTTCAGATGAAGAGATCAAATCAAAGATCAGAGCAGAATAGGCTCGTTCTCCTGGCGGACTAATGTAGCGGGAATGCCGAATGAACAGTGCAAAGCCACTACTAGGATTGCGCCCACAATGGATAACACACCTGGCTTGGGGAGAGCCAGTCCTGGGGAAGCCTCGCCAATAGATAGTAAATCTATAAATTACTACGTATGCTACCTAGACTAACCCTAACTAGCCCTAGTTGGAACAAATACAGAGAATATTTATTATAGAATATTATATAGGCGCAAGGCCGGCACACTAAGCTAACAGACACGCACAGTAAATACACACAGTAAATACGGCCCGCTGGCCAACGTACCTGTAGGAGCGGAGTGGGTTGCAAGCGGGGGGAGCGCAAAGAATAGTTGGGGAGACCCGACTATTCAGCAAGGCAGAAAAGTAACAACCAACGTGTTGTGGGGAATTTTAGAGAGACCCCCCAGGTGGGCGGGGCTTGGGAATTCCCCCCAACCAATAAGAAGTAAACACCTACCCTCCCAGTAGGAAATACCCAATAGTGGGGACGCCCAACACACCCAGCCTTTCCCCGACTAACTAGTCTAACACGTGGCGTCAAGCCAGTGACTAGCTAGGCGAAAAGGCTGCATTGAGCGTACACACATAACATGGATATTTGTAAAGGGATATGTATATTCCCTACACTACGGTAGACCCAATTGATTGACGACCACCCCTGGACATTCGCGTTAAATAGTTCAGGAAAATAGGCGTTCGGAATAGGCTAGAAGTTTTTTAACTCTTTACTCTTGACTACGACCATCTTCATGATATCTGTGAATTTTTCGGCTTTCTTTTGTATAACCGCCCTGGCACAGCAGTTTGTCAGTTTGTTGTGAAATTCCTTGTGTAAGGCCCTTTCGTGCAGGGAGTTAAACGATTTAAAAGAGTTAAAATTAACTCGATCCTTTTCGCGCGCAGGGTTAAAAGAGTAAAACAGTGGATTTTAACTCACCTGCAGGGTTAAACGAGTTAATAAGTTTTAACTCAACTCTCTTACCTCGCGCGCGAAAAGTCCCTAAGTGGTGATTGATTGTGGCACTAAATTGCCACCTGGAGAATTATATCACAAGTTCATAAGTTATTGCAAAAAATTGCAAAAAAAATTGAACACAAAGTTAGCAGCTAGTCAGACAGGCTGCAAACGGAAAACTGTTCCTAGCTTTTGGATACCTAATTTGCATAAATAATGGCATTTGCAAAAATTGTCTTCCAAATCCAAAATTTGAAAGGGGGGCATGAAAATGTGAGAATAGAAATTCTGTGCAAGGGGGATAATAAAATTAAGCCATCTGCGCGTTTATAGTAAACCTCAATTGCATGAGGAGTGAGGACTAAAATTGAAAAAATAATTGCAATTGCTTAAAGGCCGCAGTTTGCAAAAAGGCCGCAGTTACATATACTAGCTGCTTCTCGCCCCCTCCGGTTAAAAAAACAGCGCAACACTATACTAGTACCAATGCTAAAGACAGAAAAATTTTGAGCTAAGAATACCTCCACAGTGCTAATGATATCTATTTTCCGTGTAAGTTGTTCTGCCTCCAGGCAGAAACAAAAAAACAAGTTACCCATTAAAAGGGGAATAATACCGCCTTAGAGTTTGGAATTTATGTGTTCAACGTTTTGTTTGTTTTCATCATACTGTTCTAGTGTACGGTGACGTTAGCTTTTGACTAGTTTCAACTCCCGACATTTGAGACAAAAGAATGGGAGTATTTTATTGCCATTTGCCACTGCCAATTGTGACACTAATTATACCGCAAGAAGGATTCGATCTGTGACTGGAACAGCTCCAAGCGGACACCCTAGCCACTACACTACTTTGACTATAGCGACTTTATCGAGTAAACCGTGAGAGAGAAAGTTATCATTTATGTATATATATATATATGTTTATTTTAAACAATTTATTTTATCTAGATTCTGAAGCAAAGCAAACACTAATGAAATAAATACAGTGCAAGCGCAAAATCAGTCTTTGCACACGAAAATTGTAACATCCGTTTTAGCTATTTATTGATCTGTTAAGCCTCTGCCAATCAAGTGACAGGCAAATAACGCCCGAGTTTCGGTAATATGAGAAAAGGCAGAGAGTGATCGTTTGCAAAACAATTTACAGGGCGTTGAAAATGAACTAAATTGACTGTAATGATGCTCTGAAAATTGCAAAATCGTAGAAAAATTGTTGGGCAAAAAAACCTGCGTAACAGGGACATGTGTTGAAGATAGGACGGAAATCCTCCGCGCCAAGCAATTTACATGCAAAACATATGAATTCAGATGGGTCAACCCATTACAAGTATAACAAGTTGTAACGAAGTTTCTTGTGTCAGATTGTGGTAATTCCCAGATCATCTATTTCCTTTCATAACAGGCAATAATTTATTAATTTATTAATTTAATGTCCGCCATTTGAGTGCAGTTTTCTCGTTAGCCTGTTCCTACACTTGATGCGTCATGTTTGTTCTAGGCTAATTAAAAATGATGGAAGCTACCTAATTAAGCGTAATTATTTTAATTTCCTCTGGTAGGCGTTAAGACGAATTTTTGCGTACCAGTTAGATGAAATTACAAACTTGTTCTATAGCATCCGAACATGAAAATGTACAAATTGAATAGTTGTGACTGGAATATTCAGGAATATTGCGTGATAACAAATTTTTGTTTTGCGTAAGTCTTGGCTGAGGTAAACAATGAATTGATTAAGAGATTCTATTTAAAGAGACTAGTGATGCACACAGGGACAAACAAAGTAATTATAACTTAAACGTTGAGATGGCCACACTCACCAGTGTTATATACTTTTGAATTTTTTCGCCTGATTATGCTCAAAAAACTCTGCTGACACCACAAACAATGTGTGAAACTCAGTGCTGCGTTAACGTACAAAGTGTTGAACTGAACTGGAGAAAGAGGCAGACGAAGTAGCCATGAGCACTGACTCTTGGCGAAACCTGACTGAACTGTAAGGGAAGCAGACACAGGAAAGATTGATAAGCCTGATATGATAGTTCAGCTGATGCCTCGGTGTCTTGGTGAAGCCTTTGTCCCGATGCCTTTCTAAAACATATTATCCAGCTGTCCGCTGAAGAACGTGCAGTTTGTCCTAAGTTACTGGCAAAGCTGTGCATTTGAAAAGATGTGCAGCTTTGCTTCGACATACAGGAGACTCAGAAAAAGAGCTCTGCTTGTTAATGCTTGAAGGAACAGTGCTTGTTAATGTTTCAGTTTGTAATTACCTAATTGCAATGCAGTGCTCATTAATACTACATCCCCCTTCCAGATTTACATTCGAAATGTCAACTCAGGAGGCACTGTTAGTTGGGCATTTGTTTTCATATCCAGCTATTATTCAAGCTTTAAGCTTGAACACCAGTCTTTGCCGAAACATACACAAACTACCAGAAAATTACAAAACTGTCTTAAGCCGTCACCGAAAGCAGACATTTCCCCATAATTCCACGCAAACGTGCTCTCCTTAGTTCCTAAACAACTCATTAGTGATTTCCTGCAAAAAAGGATTATACTACGCCAACTAAGCCAGAGCACTAAATCTGAGCCTGACAGGTGCTAAGAAAGTGAGAGCGACATGTTTTTGACTCAGAAAGTGAGAAGAAATCTGTTTCTGAAGGACATTTCCATTTGCGTCGGTTAACAGACTTAGAGTTCCCATGAAACTGAGGCTTTCTGGAGCGGGACAGCAAACGAATCTAGTTAGACTGACCGGTGCCACTATGATGCTGTAGCGAGTCGGAGAGATAGGGAAATTAGCAGAATTAGACAACAAGGAAGACAAAAACTCTGTGATGACGGTTTGGTTTAAAGGGAAAAAAGATTTACGTAAATTGTAAGTCCCACCTTCAACGTTTTGTATGTAGCAAAAGGTTCTTAGTTGTCCTAGTGTAAAAACTAAGTTGCCTACGTATCTCTAAATAAACGTTGACTTGACTAATTATGCAGGTTCTAGCTCGGTAGTGTATGCCTACAGGGATCACCTCTCGTGCGTATCAAATGAATCCTAATCAAAATCGAAATTTGAACACGGATACTTTAATCTAAACATTGCAAGGCAGGTTCACGCATTCTACCAGAAGAAATTACCAAATTATAAAATGCATACAAGAAATAGCACCGAATATTCGTACAAGATTAACAAAATCGAATACGTCTCAGCTGCCACAGAGATATGCAAAACCCACACCCGACCAACTATAAAACCTAACCAACTCCAACTGAACTTCGAATTCCCAACTAGTGACTAGTGAAAAGCTAGTTGGTTAGCTGTGTTAGAATTTACTTCACCGTTTACTGTAAACTTTCACGAAAGTATAAGAAGCTCAAGGAATATTCCCCACTAGGAAAAGACAACCTAGAGGGAGAGTGGCACGTTTGTTGGAAATTGCTGCTTCTTGCCAAACGGTAGTGTTGTCACTCGGGCCTGTTTCGGGCCTGGTCAGGTCAGTAGTCAAGACCGGGCCGGCTCGGTTTTATTTCGGTTTTATTTTATTTCGTTTTTATTTTATTTATTTATTTTTATTTCGTTTTATTTTTTATTATTTTATTTTATTTTTATAGAGGTCGGGGAAAAAACAACCCGCAAGTGGTGGGGAAAAAAACCCAGTTTGGGCGATGAAAATGAGCTAGCGGGCTCAAATTTTGCATGCAAGTTGGTAGGGCCCATCCCACCTACCATACCAAATTTGAGCTAAATCGGACCACTTTAGAGCATTTTGTGACATTTTGAAAATTTTGGCATTTTTGACCCCCCAAAAATTCAAAATTTGCCTATTTTTGAAGGCCTGTAAAAAATTTTCCATAGCAGTTAGATAATAACTTTTAATAGTTTCTATGAGAACAACATGCGCTCTTTCCAAAAATGTCGGTCTCGCCTTCCTGCGACGCTTGGCAAGCTGCCAGCAGAATTTTTACAAAATGGGGAAAAAAACCAAGGGGTGGGGAAAAAAACCAATTTTTGCTTTTGCTGCCAAACTCCCAAAAATGGTTCTTAGTTGCTCAAAAGTCATCCACATAGCAAGTTTAATGCGTTCTTTCACGTGAACAGCTCAAAATTGCATTTGGACTTGGCAATTTTGTGCTAGCCGGTAAAAACCTCATTTCGGCGGATCGGCTGTTTGGCTCAGCTAAAGCGGCCAAAAAGTACTCTGGGACAAAGAAATACGCGAAAAAACACTGAAACAACGTTTATTTTAATTTATTTCATCGAATTTCGAAAGATTTACAAATTTTTGCATTTTAACATAGAAACTGGCAAATTTGATGAAACCTAGCCAGTTGATGCTGCAAATTTTGATGTTTGATTTTCTCACTTATTATAAGGAATATCGCACAAATAACTGCAGATATGAAGTCAGCGACGCCGATTTTACCTGTCGCATGCATAAAATCGCAAATATGAGTTACCCTGACCGAATACTGGGGTTGGTTTTTTTTCCCATCGGTTGGTTTTTTTCCCGCCATTGGTTTTTTTACCCCGGCTAATTAACCGCTAATTACTAATTAACGACAGGACCTAGAGAGGCGATTTATATACCAAAATGACAGTCTAGACAGGGCTTCATAAGAAAATAATTTATAGCCGGATTGCTCCACTGGGTAGTTCTGCAGGGTCCAAAAAGTGACTACCTTGGTTTTTTTCCCCGACCTCTATATTTCGTCTCCAGGGCCGTTTCCGGGATCATAGCAAACATTGATATAAATGGGCAGAAAAGGACTAACTTTTGCAGATTATTGCCACTTCAATTGAACCAAAAATATTTGGGATTGACTGTGTTGAAAAATGGTACCGTCGATGTTTTGACGGTTTTGCTCCGTCCGGAGTGGACTGATTGGCTGAGAACAGCCCTGCCCGAATTTTTTGCTAACATGACAACACTATC
This sequence comes from Trissonchulus latispiculum, assembly GCA_030248195.1. NCBI lineage: Eukaryota > Metazoa > Nematoda > Enoplea > Enoplida > Ironidae > Trissonchulus > Trissonchulus latispiculum. The sequence continues at coordinate 6,783 of JASAND010014023.1, forward strand.
TGCTGGATTTCCAATTTTTGCTCATTTCGTGTAGCACACATTGCACAGCTGCCCCAATTTTTCGGACAAATCGAGAAACATAGGGGTGAGTATCCTTCGTGTACGACGTAGAATAATAATTTTGGCAAGTCTCATCAAATTTCAACTTAATTTTAGCTTTGAGCAAAGCAAACGCTTCTAGAACGAGTCACCACCTCAATATATGTTCGTGTTTTAACTAGATGGAAAAGACATGCAGACAACTAATGAGCTTGCTTTTCTTTCTCTAACTGACCTCAATTTTTCTAACTGTAATTGGACCGATTGGTCCTTGTTGCGATTTCAGAAAATGGATGACTTCTTGTCTTTGAGTTGACATTATGGTAAAGAGTGAACACAAGTTAGACAGCTTTTCTGGCACCCTTGAAATAGGCTTATGTAGCCGTACCTACAACAGCTAAAGCTAATTAGTGTAAAAAAATTAGATAATCATGAATTTGTAAGGTAAACTGGAAAATAGAGGTTTTTGAGTGATAACAAAAGTAGGTATCCCGAAATCACCCGGAAACCAGCGAATATTGTGAATCCAAATCTACAAATGTTGCAGAAAACTACTTACTTTTAGTTGATTTTCATTAGTTCTGTTGAATAAGTTTGTTAAATAATTTTGCTGTAGTCTAGCAAACTTAGACTGAACCAAAGATCTGATTTACCAAAATGATTTACAGTTAGAGCTGTTCCACATACTAGCTGTGGTGAAACATGCAGCTTCAGGCTTCACAACAGTTGACCAAATCAAACTAAGGGTCTGTTAATCTAGCTAGTCTACGGCCAGGGTTTTTTGCGTCCATAAGTGCGTCTGGACGCAAAGTTTCTTATCTTGACGCAACGAAATTTTAACGGGACGCAAGCTAGACGCAACATTATTTCGGGAGGAAATTCACATTTGTAAGAGTGAAAACTTTAAATGTTTCCAGTAACAATTTTTCCATATTTTCCAAAAATTTTCTCGGTTTCTGGGGGGCTCCGCCCCCCAGACCCCCTGGTGTTTTCCACTATGCCATCGAATGCCAACGCTTTGTAATGTGCAGTACTTGTTGAGTTATCTACCTGTATCGATACATATGTAGGTCAAAGCCCATAATTAATAAAATTTGTAGCCGTAGCCGAATATCCAAATTTTTGGGATCATATAATTTAATGAGGTCATACAATTGCATTAGCACAGTTTTTGAAGTCTAAATTTTGTTTTTGACTGGATTTTCAAAACATTTTCAGCTTCCGGGGGTTAATCCCTTAATTACCAAAAGTCAACCAAATTTGTAGAGTATCCAATTTTTTTGGTTCATTTAAAGCATTCAACTCGCGCAGTCATTAGAAAAACGTTTGTCCTGAAGAAATTCAGGCATTAAAGGGTTAATCAATCGTATTCGTAACCAACGTTAATATTTCACTGTTTTTCCTTTGATTAATACTGCACTGCGCATCGCATACACGCTCTTTGTTTATTGATACTGACTTCTCAAAATGAAAACAACTCAAAATTCTATAATTTACACAAAAATGCCTTAGGTATGTTAGTTAAATGTAACTGATGACAAATTCATATTTTTAATTATTTTCATTACGAATTTATCCGTAATTTCAAAAATTTTCTCCAACTTCTGGGGGGCGGAGCCCCCCAGACCCCCCGCTGCTTGTTTCCCATAATGTTTTCGAGATTCATTAGTTCTCAGAGTTTTCAAAACAAGATTACTGCCTTTGTTCTGAATAATATTAATTTCATAACTATTTAACTAATTCTTAATTAGTTTAACTATAACATCAAAACATCTGAATAATGTGTGTCAATAATATCGAAAATTGGTCATGATATATATGTGTTAGATACAACAGATGCCAATTAAATCTTTTTGAACAGTTGCATTACGGATTTTCCGTAATCGCAAAAAATTTTCTCAACTTCTGGGGGGCTCCGCCCCCCAAACCCCCCGTCGTGTATATAGGGCGTATTTCACATATTTTGTAATCGTGCATTACTGTTCAGTAGCATCACCATTCAAAGTACTTTTTCATACGATTAAATTATGTTTCACTAATCGACATTTTTATAAAGAATACAATTTTTGCATATAAAACACGCTGAAACAATAATTTTACCTGGACGCAAAATTTCTTAACGGGACGCAACTTAAAATTAGCTGGACGCAAGGTTGACGCAAATCCGAAAACCAAAAAAACCCTGTCTACGGCACATTGGAAAAAGAAATTAAAATCTCAAGGTAGTTTTTTGCTAGCTTTCTAGAATGCCAAGCGACAGATCTTAGGTTCGAGTACAGCCACAGCTCCTTCTTTTTGTTAATGTTGTCTCAGAGGCAAGGAATCTGGGATCTTTCACTCAGAAATGCAGTAATTTCATTTCTAGGATGTAAACAAAATTAAGAACCGGTTTATTGCGGGCCTTAGGTAAACGATAATTGATTTAAGTTAGTGTTATGTCGTCATACACGTTGGTTGACTGAACATGAGTTCAGACAAGACATAATGGATTAGCACAGAAGTTGAGTTGTGTCCCCGCAAACTTTTAGCCCTATTAGAGAAAATGTAAAGTATGTAGTAAAGTACCCGGAGCCCTTAGCTTGCAAAATCCTCAGTGCCAAAGTTGACAACGCCCAAGTGTCAGGTAAGTGGCAGCCCCTGCTAATTTAGTGTAATAAGGATAGCAAAGTTAGCCCAAACTAGTACATAAACCCTGCTTAGAGGTTGATAACGTTTTCTACGGCCCCATGAGAAACGATATTGATAAACGACGATACAACAATACCAGCAGTAAATATGCGAAACTTTGCAGTGAAAATCTCAAAACAACCTGGTAATAGTAATTTCCCTGATGATAAATCCAGAGTGAGAAGAGTCTGTTTAGTAGTCATAAAATTGACTTCAGACAACCAGCTACTGCTACTGATCAATCATGTAAATATGAAAAAAAACATTTCGAAAAACAGAAATATGAAAAACAAGAAATGAGAAAGAAGTAGAAAGTCCTGTACCGTGGAAGTTCAGAAGACATGCGGATTGCAGACCCACAAAGGAACCCGATTTCACAATTTTTCCACACTACGCAAACGCCCTGCCAACTGAGCTAATTGCCTGACTGTAAACTAACCGTTTGTGGTCACCGGAACCCATAGCAGGAAGCGGAAAGCTGTAAGTTCGGCCATTCGCTAGCTTATGGTTTCAACAATTAGTAAAACGAAATCCAGTTACTTCCCGCCATCACTAATTATGCTGTTTTTCTGGCCAGCCTGAGGTTGCCGAGGAAACTAGGTCAATTAAGCATTACTCTTGGATCTGACATAATTAAGATGAATAATTAATTTGCTGGAAAAGAACATTCATCTGTTGTTTTCAGAAAACATTGACCGTTCGCATAGCTAAATGCTGCTTCAGGGAAAGGGGGTTGAGGGGAACCGAATAATTTGTGACAAAATGAAAGATTTGAAAGATCTGGAAAAACAAAATAACAAAACCAAAGGGGGAAGTTAACTGACACCATTGAATTTTTACGTTTAATGTTTGCTCGCGAAGCAGGAGCCTGAAAATGAGATGTTTCATAAGTTTTAGCTAGATTGGTAACTGATTAAAGCCGTGACAGAGAAAGATGCCCGAAAGGAAACCAGTAGAGATGAGCATTTCGACCCGTCGGCCCGGGCCGGGCCAAAAAAATTTTATAACTGCGGGCCGGCGCGGGCCGAAACGGGCCGGATCGGCTACAGAAAATGTTCTAAAATCGCTAAAATTAGCTAAATATCTACTCATTCTGGCTATTTTACAGCAAAATTTAACATTTTGTAGCATAATTTAGCGTTTTCATATTGCATTGGAGCCTTTGAAATAATATTGTTAGTAAAATTTTCGAAATTTTCTTTTGGCGGGCCGGGCCGGGCCGAATCTTGGAGCGGGCCGGGCCGGGCCGGGCCGGGCCGAAAAAATCCGGCCCGTGCTCATCTCTAGAAACCAGCACCAAGGTGGTGGTATCGTTTACCGCACTGGTGTAGACTGAAAAATTTGTAATGGCAACCTATATATTTGACCTCTTTAAAGCATTAAATAACCAAAAACTTGCATGTTCTCAAAAAATGTAGCTGTCATGGTTTGGTGATAACTCACAAATTGGAAAAATTAAAATGAAATTTTGAATAAGTAGTACTTTCGATTAAATTACGTTAGAAAGCTAAAATTTCGTACGCAAAGACAGGAATGCCTTGCCGAGGGTCATTTTTCAGCATTTTAGTTACTGTTTAGCATGTCGAAAGAAAACTACCAAAAACGCACACTGACGCCATTTTTCAAAATCCAACAAGTGATATCTCAGTTGTTCTTGACTCAAACGGAAAATTAGGAAAAATGACCCTGCAATAGGTTTTGATCAATTTGTACGTCAAATTTGAAAACACAATATTACTCGAAATGTGAGAAAACCTTGTTTAAAACATAAAATTCCTTCACTATTTAACGATCAGCGTAATTGATGCTTAGCTAAGTGCTGGCTTGCCATTACAAACGCGCAGCAGTGACCAAAAAGGATTGATGATTTTGTTATCGTAAAATAGTGAAACATACTGGTTGGGGGAGGAAGAAAATGAGTGGGGCGGAGTTACTTATTTCCATATATGTTTACGGACACTTTGGAAGTTGTGGGGGGGGGGACGAATAGCGTTATTTTATTCCTGTTTCCCCTTCGTAATTTTACTCCCCCCGCACTCCTCACGCGTAGAATATGTCTGAATGTTGCTATTATGGGTTATTTTAATGTGCCAGTGATCCACAATCATTAAATATGCATGAATGAGCGACATTAAACGAAAAATTCCATTTTCATATAAATTTCGATTTTCGGCGAGCAGATACAGCTGCACGCTGTCCGCTCGCCGAAAGTAGTCTGGTTCGAGGTTAAAAAATTTAAAAATTTTGATTTTTTTAATTTTTTCAGTTTTTAGTCTGGATTGTGTCCACTTATATTAATAATGGTAAAAAAATTCGAAAACTACTAAAAAATTGAAAAACTCGTTATCACCATTTTTCGTCGGCATTTTGGTCAAAATAAAAATTTTTTCATACACGATTAAAAGTTTTATCAGCATGATTGGGAACACTAGTAAGGTCATCAAGCGATATTTCAGGTCATTGGGATTATATGCTATAAAGTTAGCCTTTAAAATATGGTAAACGATACCACCACCTTAAACAGAAGTGCACCTAGTTTGACTAAACTCTACATTAGCTTAGCACAAAAATACTGATTTATAGCTAAAAACCTAGCAAATAGATCAAAATACAAAAGGGACAAGATTTTCCAACAACGTCAAAAAGCATTTAAGCATTAACAAAGAACCTAAGTTTAAGAAACTTTTGTCGATCTGTGTATTTCAGCAAAAGCTAAAATCAGATTCTGCAAATATTATTTAACATGGCAACATTATTTAACAGTGAGTATTGAAATTTGTGTAAGAACAGCGGTTGTAGTTTCAATCACAAAGATTCATTGTCACAATTTTAGGTGAAGACAAAACACAATACCGTTTACTTACCGTTTATTCTAACTTAAGCCTTTTCAAGAAAGGGTAGAGTAGAGTAAAAATTAACTAGATTCTTTTTATGAAATAGTTAAAACAGAAAATGTCAGCTTTAGTGGTGTTATGAGACTTAGAAGAGACAATGTTCAAGACAACTCTGCTCTGTTCTGCTCTACCCTTTCTTGAAAAGGCCCTTGGAGATACTGTGAAAATGATTTGCCACTATTGTTAATTAACTAATAAATGCTCAATAAAACCGAAATTTGCCTGTCTAAAAACATGGTGAAACCATTCCCCTTTTATTTAGACTCTACTATTCTATTTTCAACTGGATTAGTGAATAGACACAAGATCTAGTCCTAAGTGCAGCAACCCCGAGACTGGGAGCTTCTTACCCTTAACTCAGTTTGTTTATTGAGTACTCTGAGTTAGCCAGAAGCCTCCGTTTTGGTTAATGGACCACCTCCTAACTTCCTTTCTATCTTTCATTTCGGCATCCTCTGAAAACCGGTTGGAGCCGAAAACCGTTACCCTGACAATGACTGACTCACTAATTAAGAAAAATGTTGATAGTCTTTTGCCGGAGGGCCGTCAGGCGATGCAGAATTTTGCTGCACTTTTGACACTGTGCTTTAAAAACAACGACGTCACATATTTCTACGGACACAGTGCGTATCACTAATGGGTGTCATGAGATGTGCAAAGCGGATGCGGGTTGAAACTGTGCTTGTGCTTGTGCTTGTGCTCTAGTGTGAACCGGACGTAAAGTACCGTAAAAGGTTAGAGATCACAAAGTTTCCTTGTTCTTTGCTGTTGACAACAACAACACTGACAGGGAACTATAAAGATCATGACTGATAAACTGGGAAAAATAAATGCAATGAACAAAAAACCGCCAAAAATTTCTTTCTAAGAAGATGAAAACTGAAATGCAAGCATTTAACTCTGTTTTTTAACATTTGTTTGTTTACAAAATTTTGACAATGTTTCGTAACAGCTGCGGAATATATGGCATAGCTAATCAATAACTATAACATAGTAATGACAAACTGTTAACAAATCGTTAATCCTATATGAATTTAATGCAACGAAAGATTGGAATAAAATGAGAATAGAAATAGTGATTCCGGAATTCCTTTTCTTCAGAATGGCTAGTCCGATTTGATGCAACCGACCGTTAGCCAATGCAGACTCCTTATGGGCTTACAATTAGGTTATTGTTCATTGAAACTGACCACCATTAAATGAATAGCGACTTTCCTATATGTTGATTTCTGTGAAGAGCCCAACAGCTACTATTGTGATTATGAATGAATAAAGTAATTCATCAGCGAAGTTGCAAAACATTACCATCAATGGTGGGATTTATTCCCAGGACTTGTTGTCTACTATCATAGCTCCCTGACGACTGAGCCACTGAGGCTTTGCAACAAGCTTATTGGAATTCAAATATCATTATCGAGCTAATCCAAACTAGTGAATATTCTCGTATTCAAAGCAAATCAGGCATGGATTGATGTGTGTCGAAGAGTTTCAAAGTGTCAAAAAGTGTCATCAGAAATTTAATTACTCAAAATTTTGACCACCCAAGTGTGCTCAGCTGGAATGGACAGGCTATTTCTACCTCAATCAGTTTTCAAAAGCGCTTCAGATATTTTCATCTTCATCTTCCACAAACGCTCAGTGCAACCAGATTTCTTAACCTTGGTGTTTCTGACAGCGTTTGCAAACAGTTCCTTCAGAGTCATCTGACGTCTTTATTTTTTACATTTTTCATTTTTTTAAATTTAAACAATACCTAATGTCAGTGTAAAATATCAGGAAACGGATACATGGGAAGAACGCAGGGGAAAATGTAGAAAAACAAAAAAACGTAAAAAAGAAATAAGGAAATTAGTTCAGTGTAATTGGGCTGGAACTAATTTTTCGGATAGGCTAAAGGCACCGCTTTCTATTAGTCAAATTAGTACTTTTTCCTACTTTTTATGACAAGGTGCCCTGCGGAGAGAATTTAAGGAAGGTTTGGTCTAATTTAGACTCATCGGAGCCTTGTGACTGCGCCTGCTACATTGCGTGGTGCTAAGTTGACACTTTGTTTTCAGCGGACTGTTAGCGTGCAGAGTCAGCTATCATTTTGTCAAATTTCATTTGACCATCTCATCATTTGCACAAACTTATTTGAAGATACATTGGCATTCCGGCAAAGCTTCCTTTAGCATTTACGGTGTAGACTCAACTCAACTGCTGTTTTATGATTATCTGCTCAGTAGTGTTGTAACACAGGCAGTTTCGAATTCTTGGTGCTAACAAATCCCAATTTTGTCAATAAGAAAGAACAAGAAAGTTATGTACCACCGAAGGTCCAAAAAATTTGGACCTCCCGGGGGACTCGAACCCACGACGTTTTGGAGGCTGGAACTTGCGGTTTTCTTGCGTACAATTGATCTGCAGGGTCTTGGCTCGTTTACCCCCCCCCAGTACTCAAAATCCTTAAAACTTGACCAAATGAGCTAAAATTTGGTGTGGGTATGTTTTCGACCACGCTGAGTTCAAATATCGCAAAATTTTTCGATTTCGCGAAATTCGAAATTTTTCGATTTCTAAGGGGGGACCAAGGGAAACCGAAAATTTTTTGTCTTCGATTTTGCTGAAAAGATGTATATAGGGGTTTTCAGGGTGGTAGAACACGAATCTGAAGTCCGTTTTTCGATTCAGCTTTCCGTTCGCTCAGTATAAGCTAAAGCTTTAAGCTTAAGATGTAAGCTTGCACTGAGCTAACGATAAGCTGAATCGGAAAACGGACTTCAGGTTCGTGTTCTACGACCCCGAAAACCTCTATATGCATCTTTTCAGCAAAATCCAAGACAAAAAATTTTTCGGTTTCCTTGGTCCCCCTTAGAAATCGAAAAATTTCGAATTTCGCGAAATCGAAAAATTTTGCGATATTTGAACTCAGCGTGGTCGAAAACATACCCACACCAAATTTTAGCTCATTTGGTCAAGTTTTAAGGATTTTGAGTACTGGGGGGGGGGTAAACGAGACAAGACCCGATCTGCACTCTGCAGCGTATGACTGCACAATTTTTAGTGTGCAAAACATGAGAAAGTTGTACACAAGCCTACGCTCGTCTTCATTCAGAGTAATGCCGTTTGCATTGGGTACTACTGGTATCCTTCATTTGGAGCAGAAGTTCTCATGCTATTGCACAAAATAACAGAACTACTGGCAGTGCCACAGCGTATGTAGGTTTCGGTAGTTCCAGTCGCGAGTAGATGCGCGTGCGGCTATAAGCGGCTACTTTCATTTATCAGACCAGATACAGTGACATTTTTAACTGTAAAAACGGTATGATAAAACGCATAGTCGTTGCTTTATTGACTATGAAGGTACATTTACAGTATCAAACTAAGATTTATAAGCGCATGCAATGCGAGAACTCTTTAAGCAATTCAAATTTGCCACGTGTAATTTAACGCATTCTGGAACAGTATTTTTAATTTCACTTTTGTGGAAAAATCTGTTCACAACTTTGCCTTTTGTTTAACCTTGGTCAGGGAGCTTTTTTGTTGCAAGGCCCTCCTTTGAACTTTTATCAGCTGACTTAAAGCCAATATGATGAAAGCTTTTTGAGATATAATGTGAGTTTCTTAGTAGAGTGACGCAGTAGGCAGAAGCCTTTCTTGAAATAGTTGTATTACTGCTTAATTTCTGAACATTCTTGGGAATTGGACAATAAAAAGTGTGTAGGCCTCAAATATGCTTGCTATTTTTAGACCATTCTCTGCCGCGTCCCAAAAATGACTTCAAAGAGCAATTTGAATAATTAGTTTAATTAATTTCTATTCGAAATAGCTTATAAAGAAAAAAGTGACACAGGTATATTAAGGGCCACCTTCACCATCACAATATTCTCTATTTTGTTGTTCAAACTAATTTTCAAATGCAATTTTTTAATGTCATAAAAAACTTCATATGAAATATCATTAAGGAAACTCTTATTTGAAGATTTTGTAGTTTTTATTATATACGAACTGACCTCAAGTTAGTGTCAAAGTGACCATGTCAGTGAGAATACAGTCCTCCTGAAACACTAATTGCAGCACCGAGCTCTGTCTCAATCTATGCAGTGGCCACTTTCTGCTGTCATTGACTTTGTGCTGACACTAAATCTTTCCTGACGAATAACAAGATCCCTTTGTTTTTAGCCACCTCACCCCAGTTGGTAATGCGGCAAGGGTAATGTGAGCAAGAACATGCTCATGTTTAAAGGAAGGGGAATGTTGACGCTGAATAATTGCCATAGCAATTAGGCAAGGTGTTCTACAAGGCTATAATCAGAACTCCATTACGTCCACAATTACAATGGATTCTGTGACAGCGCCACCTACCTGGCGGCCAGCCCTTGACAGTCTCGGTAAATTGCCCAGGAGGGATCTGAAATAAGGTGCTAGACCTTAAGCTCTAGACTTGGCCTGATCTTCTACTTAAAGCGCAGTAAGAGAGCACTGGGCTCACGTGGGTGTTCAAATGAGGAAATAGGGGTTGACGAATGCTACCATTTCCTGTACTACCAATTATGGCCCAGTCCTCTTCTTTCCCGAAGTGTTCCCGTAGCGTTTCATGTGGCCCACCTGGATGAAAGTTGGTGTCATGCATTTGTGTGTCGGTTTTCTTGACGAAAGTTGATGAATAATTTCCATGCTTGTCAGTAGTCAATATGCAGATCGACACACAAATTGCTCGCCCATGTAGCAACAGGGGCAGTAATGTTAGATCATTTAGAATTTCACTTTTCTACTAACACGCTGAACATACACCGCTTACCTTCAAGCAAAACTTTATAAAACTTCTAACAACTGTTGATTTAGATAGCTATGGCATGCAGAGCATACACATAGCTGTAGATAGCGTGTAGAACACAACGGACATTTGAAAATAACAATTTGGCCCCAGAAGGGGTAATATTCCTTTGTAGACCTGTTATTATTTTGTTGCATATAATGTTGTTATTCAGCAGTACACTTTTCATCCCAAATATATGATACGAAAATAAAATATTTTCAGCGTTAAGTTTTTAGCGATTGTCATACTTCAGCGAACTTTCTTCGCGGATACGGATCAGTGAAAACAGAGGCCTGTGCATTCCAAGCCATGTTCGGTCCGAACTTATGAAGTCAACGCTTTGTACCTTGTTGCTTAGCAGCTCCCAAGCTACTCTGGTGCTCAAATCCTGTAACCGTTTAAACTGCTGGTAACCAACGACTGCTTGAAGACTGTCAGTCAGTCAGTGTTTTATTTCCTAATTTGCATAATGAGCAGAATAAAATCCACCTATGCTGGCCCAGTGCTAAAGATAGGGTTTCCGAATGGAGAACTGACACACACAAGAAATATACCAAGTTTCATTAATACATTCCTGCGCTACCAGTCGACCTTGTTCAATTTCCTTGATAAAGTCCTGCAAATCTACAGGTTGCTTCCGCTTCTGCTTCTAAGGATACACATGAAGCTTTGTACCTAAATCTAACCCTCTTGGCGCACGTCAACGCAGGACACCAGTGCCATAATTCCAAAATAAAACACGGGTGATGCCATTGGGTTTTTAGAAAAGCAAAAAACCCAAAGCTACTTACGGCAGCTGTGAAGAAGGGCTCAAGGGGAGGGAAAGGAAAAGTCTTATCTGCAGTCCCCTAGAAGGTGCCTGGAAAAAAGTTTCATTTCCAAATAAAATGTGATTAGACTTAATAAGAACCGAATCATCTTAAAATTAGATTTTGGCCTAGCATCTCTTGACATTAGAAAAGCTGATGTGTTGAAACAAAGGTATTGGCAGGATTTTAGGATTTCTGTTGAGAAGATTTTTCATGTTGTTGCAAGAAGAAGAAGAAGGCAAAAACTGCAAGTAATAGTAATCTGATAATAGCAACCAGATAATAAATAGGAAAACTGTTAAAAATGAAATCAAATGGAATGAACTAAGATAAATATGAAAAAGCTGTGAAAAACATCTGTCTCTGAAAAGGCGACCCATTTGTCGGGCGCCTGAAAAAGTGCCCATTATGGAGGGGGGAGGGTGGGAATCGCGAAACCAAGACCTTTCTGATACGTACAAGTCTACGCTTTCAGCCCCTAACGAACAGACATACAGGAAGCTTTTCATTTGGCTGCCTGTTGGCTAGAAAGTGACCACACCCAAGTGTAATAGGGTGGGTCAGGCTTGGATTGATTTGGGCTCCGTAAGTAACCTAGTTTGGCTTGTGAGATTTGTGTCTCAGTGGGATAGGGCTTAACTTGGCTTTGTAGGACGGCATAACTGATCAGTACTCTACCACACTGGTCAGCGCAGTCAGAAATATCCTCAGTTAGATTGAAGCACAAACTGTACGGTTTGCCTGGCAACGTAATTTAGAATGGCAAGGGCTCTGCAAGTGTAATTACAGTTACAGGCTAGAGAGTGTCGTACGTATACTGCTGAATTCGGATGTGATAGCGTAACTTAACAGATAACGATTGTTAATTCAATGCTGAACGCAGAATTCGCTAGGGAAAATGATATCAACGAAGGATTGAATTCAGTTGAACGTCGTCATGTTTTAGTTATGGTTTTGATACTGTAAGTTCGGCTGAGGTTAAGTTTCCCAGTTCGATTTGAGGTTTGACCCGTCTGTCTTTGCCCTCAAAGTAAACTGGTAAAAAATTCACCAACCAGTACCCAATTAGTTTCCAGAGACTGGACGAACTGATAGTGCTGACAAAAGCAACCTAACTGAATCACAGGATTATCTACTGATTAACGAACGCCGCAACAGAACTGATCCACACCTACACTGATTAACATGTATGAAGTTACGGCGAATAACTAGCAATCCAATGCTTAAAAGGCTATACTTCACACAGGAACTGGTAGAACAAATCACATAGAAGTGTGAGCTATTCTATAGCTACACATTTCACTGATTACAAAACTAAAAACAGGCTTGATCTTCCACAGTCTGAGCGGCCAACTACTTTTTCCTGAATCAATTGGGCTAAAACCCTTTGGAAACAGCAGTGTTGGTGATAGAATCACGGGAGTTTTAGGAACTATTATCGGGACCATTTGGCTTCCGCGTGCAGGCTTGGACATCCCACTTTTGCTTTGTGTACGTATTACTAACTGTTTTTGGATTTTAGGAGTGCATGAGGCACTTTAGTGGCTTTGGCGTGCAAATGAACTCGACTGAACGCTTTTTTGGCAGATCGGGTGTTATCCGGCCTGATGAGAACGCGGCAATTGCTATCTGACTTAACTATGCTCTCATATGCTCAACAACAAACTATAGGATTCAATCACATTTTGTAAAACTAATTTCTTGATATTTTCTTAGCATAGTTCATTATCACTTTCGTCTTCCCAAATGGTTCTGTGCAGCTAGTGATTGACTTGGCGTCGTTTTAGCAGGGCTTCATATTCCATTGGGAGCAATGGCCATGGCAAAAATTGAATCAAAGTACAGATTTCCAGTGCGCCAATGATGAGATCGCGGCAACTGCTATCTGACTTAACTATACTCTCATATGCTCAACAACAAACTATAGGATTCAATCACATTTTGTAAAACTAATTTCTTGATATTTTCTTAGCATAGTTCATTATCACTTTCGTCTTCCCAAATGGTTCTGTGCAGCTAGCGATTGACTTGGCGTCGTTTTAGCAGGGCTTCATATTCCATTGGGAGCAATGGCCATGGCAAAAATTGAATCAAAGTACAGATTTCCAGTGCGCCAATGATGAGAGCGCGGCAACTGCTATCTGACTTAACTATACTCTCATATCCTCAACAACAAACTATAGGATTCAATCACATTTTGTAAAACTAATTGCTTGGTATTTTCTTAGCATAGTTCATATCACGGCCTTATATGCAAATGAGGCTGGTCGGGACTAATGATTAGACATGGAACGTTATCTTTACAGCTCAATATTGCCTAATTGACTGGATGTAACTGATGATAACTTGATGCCTAACCTAGCACTAGCTATCCGACCCAGTGGCTAATAAACCAGTAACCCAAACGAGCTGACACTCGATTTGGGCTGTGTAATCAAGTTATGGACTGGAGAAACGAGTTTAACCCTGCTATATTCTCTGGTCTCTGGGCATACAGTATAGACTTAGCCACCGTCTATTTTAAGCTAAATGGTATGACCTGCAGGTCTTACCATACTACGCGGTTTCTAACCTAATATTGGACATTCTGCAGAATATGCAAGTGACCTTTCCTACATCTTGACCTAAACTAACTACACTACCTAACTACATCAGATTTTCCTACAATGGCTGCAGCTGCACATCTTGAGACAGATAGCCTACGCAGGCCTCTCGGGTTCAGACAGTGCGGATTGTGCTACATCATTAATCTAAAGAATCCTGCAAACTATAAATCTGTACATAACTCAAACATTGGCTCCTTCTCGGTCCGGATACGCACCTAATGTAGTTACTAATAGCTGTTGATAAATGACGTAGCTACTGATTAAGTTATCTTAATAATAGCTAAAAATGGACTGATCTCAAGATCACAGACTCGAGACATTTACATGAGTGTCCCCAAATATGCTGTTCAATTATTTCATACCGAAAAATTTTGCCAGCGGGAAGAGCCGGGCCGAGCAAGGTTTTGAAGCGAGCCGGACTGGGCCGGGCCGAAAAAATCCGGCCCGTGCTCATCTCTGGTGTGAAGATAAGTGTACTCCAGTCCAATAATATGACATCGACTTTGGGCCTAGCATATTCAACTCTGTACTGTAAATATTATAAGAGCTCTTTTGATGATTGTTTCCTAATTAAAAAATGGAATATTAAAATATAAAGGGGCCAAATTAGGGCTATGCCGAGAGGCAGGTATGCACTTTTATTTTAAGAAAAAGTTTAAGAAGTATACCTCGCTTTTGATCCTGTGTACTATAATTGTGCAATACTGAATTTATCCTAAATCGTCTTCATTTGAATTGTTCCAGCCTAGAAATTTGAAGGTGAGACAGGCACAGGTGGACATAGCTTTAGAGCAAAACAGCAAAAGTACAGTATTCAGTGGGTAAATTTCTTGATTAGACTAAATGGTGGCAAACAGTTGTCTGAAAACATTTTTCAATTAAACTAAATTGGCTATAGGTTATTTTGCTACAGACCAAATATCAGTAAACAATGTCAAGCTATCAGGTTTCCGAATGTCTATCTGTTTGCATTTTTATTTATTTTCAGAATATTTATTTATTTATTTTCACAGCTGATGACATCATTATACTTCAAGCAAAGTACTAGCCTAGACATTCCAGACCCTATCCATTTTAACGGCCAACTTTCAAATTAAACGGAACCTACCAATTTTACTTTTTTAGCTCTCAAGGCTTGATGCCATTTTGTGGAATATTGTAGCCTATAGCAAACTATAAATGACGTTTCTATTTAGTATCGGTTTCAACTACAACGCGGTTACTCATTACTTTCTACCCTTCTTACAGTTCACTAGCTCACAGGGACAGAAGGTTGTTCTTTTGCTAATTCGGTTAGCAGTGTTGGAGGTATTACAAGAATGGATTAAGCTTCCACATGTTACATCAGAATAGACATGTGGGAGATTAGTTTATGTTGGCTGTTACTCCATGTTAGACACACACCATATCTCTTCTGGATTTGGGGCCATTAGCTGTTGCGTAGGGATTAAGAGGCTAAAACTAATTAGCAACACTATGCCCGGAGTGAACATTTGTTAAGGTCTAGAAATGTTTACTTATCTTGCCTTGAAATAGGTATGTGTCATAATAGGAGCACCTACACTAAAGCAGCTCATTATCGTGAATCATTTACATGTTTAGCAGCAGATTGCTCGACGAGTAGGAAGCGAATTCGAATAGAGTTAATAACAGAGACAATATTACGCGTTTAGATGTTGTAATTTTTAGTTTATGCAGTACTTCTGAATTAAACTTGTGGTGTCAGTTACCAAAGGAACTGAAGTAGCAGTTATGAGTTACGATCATGGTAGAATGTGTCAAGATGGCTTCAACACGAATGGAACCTGCCGTTGTAGCATTTTCGGTTTCTACTGTAGCAGGATCCCACTCTAACAAAAGCGCAACTACTTGCAACAGCAACTATGAAATCATCAATAATTAACCTTGATTTCTAACTATTTATGATCGCTCCTACAGAAATTAGTCGAAAGGTAATGACAGCAAAAGCTACAGTAAAATTTTAAAGAACCTGAATTCTGTCGGATACCAAGTCGGACTTTTCTGATAGACTGAGAGCGTGGGACTTCCTTACTAGCACTAGTGATACCATTAATCTTTTTAGTCAGAGATAATGTAGTGATGCATTTTTCCTTCGCTTTATCTTTAAAGTCCATTCTACCATCCATTACCATTGGAGCATTCCCAGCGATCTACATGCAACTGCTGGCCTCCGTCCAACAACGCTCTCCGGCGATGCTACATGACTGTAGCTTGAAGGCTATTGAAAACTAGCTTGGATGGTTAAACTCTGTTAAAAGCCTAATGTTAAAAGAGTGGTTAAACTGTGCCAAGAAATAGTATAGCCTCCAATGAAAGCGAGATGTACATGCCAAATGAAGCAAACCATGACATTCCAATGACACACGATCTCCACGCAGTTTCGATATATGTGCTATTGAAGCTGATCAGTTTTGAAGAGATTTTCCTTGTGCGATCCTATTTCTACTGAAGTTGTAACTACCTGAAGTAAGACAGCTTTCCTGTCAAAAAATTCTGTGAAACATAAAGGAACGGCGTCGTTTGAAAAGGGGAAGTTTCTGCCACGTTTTCTTTCTGTGCTTTTGGTGTGCGTGCAGAATGGTTGTAAACAAGTTGGTTTACTGCTATGAAGAAAAGGAATAGTAATCTTAAAACTTACAAGGCAACCATACCGAGCAAAACAAGTAGGAATCTAGGGAAGTGTCTTGATTTTCTTTCTTGGAGAGATAAATTATTTCTGCTCTTTTGACTTTTGACAGACAAAACTAAAACCTGTCTTATTATTATAACAACTTCCATAAAACCTACACATTTTGTTCATTTCATTAAATTGAAAGCAAAAGTATTAATAGGTAGCTTTTTGATACATCTTTTCGAAACATTTCCATGGAACTTCAATATGAAGAATACCGAATGAAAACAACTTAGACTCTGGAGCCCATAATAAATTCCGAGGATAATTGAATTTATATTCCAAATAAATGTAAAAGTATCTTGACCTTTACACATATAGTTGCATCTTGACCATGTGTGGTCTGAAAATGGCGGGTAGAAGTTTTGATTCTTCGTGGCCCATTCTAATAGATTTTCCAGTTTCTTCTTTTCAGATGCACTTCTGAAAAGTTTTAAATGATTTTTTGCTATTTCCATACTAAGTAATTCTTCATTGACATTTGGGCTACCTGTCCAAGCATAAATTTTATCTTGACATAGTGGCAAACCCTAGGATTGAGACGTGCTTAGTAAAACGCCTTTGTTAAGAATTTTTAAGGATCTTAGAATCCTAGGTTATTTCAAATTAAACTAAAAAAGCAAACATTAAAAATTATTTATTTCTTTATTTGTGTTGTGTAGAATTGCCAGTTTTAAACCAATTTGAATATTTCGTTTTATAGATCAGTTGAGCAGAATTATAACGCATAAAGTGGTTGGTTATTATTCGAGTCATGCCGGTAAAACATTGCAATCCGTCCTTGTAATCGAAATTGGCAGAGTCAATATGATAGTTAGCCGAGAAGGGATTTGATTAAAATAGAATAAATCAGTAGATTAGGTTCGGTCAGACTACTCCAGTCGCATAGCCTTTAGTTCTAAGTCCAAACCGTTAGCATTAGCACTAATCCTGGGAGTACACTGACGTCAAATTCCGTGTAACAGTTCAAAATTAGTTTAGCAGCACAGCATTTTTAGTAGTTTTATTATTATTTATTATTATTATTATTATTATTATTATTATTATTATTATTATTATTATTATTATTATTATTATTATTATTATTACACACATTGGCTTCTGTGCCTCTCGTGGAGACCCAACAAAATTTAATCCTTAATGACGTTTCTCCCAGTGTTAAGTTGGACTCATTTAACAATAGAGGAGGTAAATTCAAGGTCAAATTGAACTCTGCCTATTTAGGTCCCCACACTAGTACAAATGTTATCCTAATCTATAGATTTACTATCTAACCTAATGCTACCCAGTGATGAATAATTCTTGTTAGTTTTCTGTATTGACTGTTTCAGTTTCTTAACTAATTAGACAAACTGTAAATTTAAGGAAACACGGCCAGTACAAGTAAAACACAAGTAAAAACTTTATTTTCATAAATTTAGCTTAAAAAACTTGAAAAGCTTTGTGTAATAAAAATGGTCATTTAAAGATTGCGAATTTTGGAATAAAATAGGCTTCAGTTAGGAAATGCCTTGAGGACATGACTGAAAGTGTTAAGCCCATGAATAAGGGCGAATTTTCGATTATTGGGGAACCTCCAATCTACTACGGACCAGCCATGAAACGTAAATGAAGATGAGCTTGATGAACCTAAATGCTATACTATTTGTGTTCTATATGTATGTGTACTGTGTTCCCTGACATTGCACGAGGCATGAATCAATTTGGAAATTCGGATAGTATTTGATGTTTCAATCCTAAATTCATTCTGTTCAATTCGTTCTGTTCAATTCATCCCTAGCTACAGTCAAAGTGACTTGGGCCATGGAATCCAAACTGGGCCAATCCAAACGAGAAAATTCACTGCCTGCTGCCTGGGACGGATGAGAAGTGGAGTGCTGCTTTCCATCCTCTCCTAAACGTAGGGAATTGGACGAATAGTCCTCGGGACTGGGAACCCTTTCGCGCTGCTGCTGCTGCTGCTCACCTTTCGAGGTGACATTGTCCACCATATCAATTCTACCTTTCAAATTGCTCAATGTGGAAGTCTTATCCAACAAGTCCATGGTACAAGCTAATTAACTAACTACTAGTAAACCAAAGTTAAGTAGAATGAACTGACAGATGAACAAGCCAAAAACTAAGAAAACAGAGGAAGGTAAACAAGATTATGGACAAATTATGGAAAATAATAGTTAGCTGGCCAAAAATTACAGTTAAAAGGACACTACCAAAACAAAAATGAAAAACTGATGTACTAAAAGTTTGGGTAGGATTACTGTAGATGATCCTAAGGTACGAGCCGGTATTTTCCTAACTTGCAATCAAAAAAGCATACAAACACACAGTCAAACGCAAAAGTGAAGAGCTAACTAAAAGCTAAAAACTAAAACAAGAGGTAAAAGGTAAAAGAGAAGAAACTACTGAAAAACTTTTACAACACTACTACTAAACACTGAAACTATGACAAAACTACTGAAACTATGAAAAGGCTTTTATTTAGAAACGGTAATAAAGACCCAATGAGCACAAACTACCCCGCAGGTCCACCAGAATTTATTAGGCTGTAGTGAAAAGACCAAAGAGTAAAAGGTTTAAAGAGTCCACCAAAGATTAACTTTAACTTATGGGCAACTGTAGCTGAGGCTGAACTATGAAACACTACAGCCAGGTGAACACGAGATGCCAAGGCAACTCTTATATCCGTCGAACCAAGCAGCCTGGTTTAGTGCGTGCCCGATCCGGGATGGTCCACCTTATGGGGATCGTAAAGTGCTTCACGGGTCTTACTGTAGTGACTAGGTACAAATCCCGGGTTTCTCTTCGCTCTGCGCTCGAGAAACCAACAGATGTAGAGATCTAGTCCGCCAAGTCCACCAACACAAACTTTAAACCGCAAGTCCACCAATACTCAATTTCAGTCTACAAGTCCACCAGTACTCAATTCCTACCTAGTAAAGCTAAAGCTGTCCTAACTAACTTGAACCTAGCGAGATCAGATACAAGAGCTACTAATTTAATGAACAAGAGATTATACGCAGACGAGTAAATTTAAAATGGAGACAGGTAGAGTTTATAAGAAAAGGTAAAAGGAGTTACGAATAATCAATTGCACGTGATAACGATAAAAACACAAATATAACAGTAGAAAACAGTGAAAGCAAATTCAAAGACAGACAAACAAACTAGCAGACCAAATTCAAGTCACACTCTTACAAATTATTCTGGGCTCGTACCTTTGCCAGAAAGAGATTAATTTATGTTATATGATTAAATTAGGTCCCTAATCAGCAGTCTTTCATAAACCCAAATTTACCAAGAAATTAAATTAAGTTTAAGGTAACCTGAAACCTATAAAATTTCGAATGAATTGATAATATATCGCAGGATCTGGTGCAGTTCCTAGACTATCGAATCACTATATTCTGTCTACCGAACCTAAGATTCGAGGGGGTCTGCCTATATGCAAACTGTGTCCTATATGCTGTTCAAAGTTACAAAACAGTCAATATCGCACAGATTTCCACCCTTCCCAGGGCTCTAGATACTAGTTCCAACTGCCCGCTCGGCAGACAGCCAGAAGCTAATATCCTACTTCCTGCCTAAGGAAGCGGCCGAAGGCTAAAGGCAAGACGGTCTTTTAGACTTCCCCAGGAATTACAGTACAAAAGAGTTTTGTACCCTCAAAGGCACGATTTACAGAAGACAGACAATTTTACAGAAGAAAGAAACATAACTTTTCGAGAGACAATAAAGAGAGTCAATCGCTTTTAGAATGATGTTCTTCTGGGTGGTCCCAACTCCGAACCCACAATCCTAAAGTTTGGCAGCCTTGAAACAGGCTCTTAAGGCCGATAGGCGGCTGAAGTTTGAGAAGCAGTCGTCGATTGATCGAGGGAGCAAGCCTCAACCAGGGGGGATAGCAGTGCACGGCAAGAATCCAAGTCAGAATGGCAGTTGGGTGTCGGACAAATCACCCTGAATGATGCAAGAAGTAGCAAAGGGTGTCGGACAAATCACCCTGAATGATGGCCAGTTGTGTGCACTCTATCCAGCCCTGGCAGACTGTCTTTCCCTATTGTAGTCTACGAACAGTTCTACGAAGGCACCTTATAAATCCTGAGAGACCTGGATGAGGGGAGAAGTAGGACTCGGCTTGAAGGTCCTGGAAGGCCAGGAGGGCAGGAAGGAAATGGATCCGCGGGACCGATCAGAGCAGCAAGGGCCAGGGGGAACGGCGAGGTTCCTCACACCGACGAATCACGAGGCTCCGAGATCTGATCCAGGCAAGAATCCACGGGGTCAGGGATCAGCCGAATCCTGGGAGAGAGCAAAGATCCACGGCAGGCAGAGCAGCAGGATCCAAGGGGTGCAGCAAGGAGAAAGGGATCCAGGCAGGTAGCAGGGAATCACCGGCAGGTAATGGTTAGAACCTGAATCAAATGGGTTAAAACCTTAGTTAAAAGGTCTTAACCGTTTGATATTTCCTGGGTCCAGGAAATCTCCCTAAGAAGCTGAACTGAGGGTTTGAAAGTTTTGAAAAGTTTGGTGACAGTTTGAGAGTGCGTTCTGTGCTTTAAAATTGAGTAAAAATTTGAATTTGAACGTGAAATTAGGGACTTTTGGGAGGGTTCCCAAAAGTCCTAGCTTCTCAGTGGATTTCCTTTCGGAAATCCACGCGACCCAGGTAATATCTGCATAGATATTACAAATCAGAATCATTTACAACAGTGAATAAAAATGATTTAATTTAACGGATTATTCTCAGGGGGTATTTTAGAAGAGGATCTCTGGGTCCTTTAATACATCTCAGAAGCGATTCCCAGAAAAAGAGGGAAATCGCCTTTAAAAAACTAGCATATAAAGAGAAGAGCAAAACGGGAAGGAGAGCCTAAGGTGGGATGTTAACACATAACATATTATTGTGTAGAATATACAGTCTACTGCCTATGTTTGCGTTAACTTTAAATCTCAGTTTTAAGTTTCCTTAATGTCCTATATTAGTTTTTACCTTGAAGCAGTTAAGCTTAGTTGAATAAGAAGCTTTCAAGGTTAAAAATGCATGGTTACTTCTTTTATGACAGAGAGCTGGCAAACATATTTGGTAACCGTTGTGCTATGCAGCAGTGTTCTTTAATAAGTGCACAAGCCTTTAACACAAAATTCTGATTTCTAATGCCAGGCGCTGCTTTCAGCATTTGTGACAGTATTTCGCGCAGCTTTAAACTTCAAAATCCTATGCACTGCGTATGCACTTAATAAAACTTCAGTACATAGTTTTGAGTTAGGATATATTATACAAACGTGCGCGTGTAGTTGCTAAGTTTCTGACAGCTAATCTGACAAGGTATGAACTACATGATGAACCTAGTCTGATCAACCAAAAATGAGTTGGTTTGGCACATCCTGTCTAAGCAAACTTGACTGATCCATTATGCTAAGCCAAGGCCATCTAAACACCACAACTTCCGGAGAACGCACCGGCATTATTAAGAAATCGGGCGACAGTAAACTACACATAATAACGAAGTAGAGCACAAAACATGTTGAAGACAAAAAGTTATTATTGGAATAACTATAAACAAATTTCACACATAAGGTAGTTTGAAATGTACCGCTTCAAGTACCACCACCACAATTCATTGTACGTTTCCTAATTTAATGCTCCCCAGAGATGGAACCGGGTCACCGGGTCAGTTCGGGTCACCGGGCCAAGAGCTTCGACCCGGTCTTTTATTATTTATTTATTTGACCCGGAGTTTATTTGAATGCCCGGAGTTTATTTGAATCTGTCTGTCTCTGGCAGATTATTGTTTAGCATTATCAGTTTCATGATTACTGCATAAATCTATTTAGTAATATGGTTTGCAGATTATTATCGCAAACAAGTAAATGGTGAAGATAAGTGAACAGATTAATCTAATTTAACGCAATAAATAATAAAAACCAAGTTTTTAAAGTATATATACGTATACTCCGTGATTTTGGACAAGTACTCATATTAGACCCTGCAAAATTTCGCAGACGGATAAATTATTGGTTTTGCCAACTCATTTCTACAGAAATTTAGAAAATGTTACAGCTCTTTTAAAAAACCTAGAGCAAACATATGCATGTCATAGCTATTCTTCTAGGGGTGGTGATGGAACATGGAATCCAAAAATTTAGCGTTCTCAGGCAAAATCGAAGTTTTTTTGCAGATTTTTAAATTTTCTGGAAAACCGGGTCACCGGGTCACTGGGTCAAGCCTAAGCGACCCGGTTCCATCACTGATGCTCCCTGTTTGAATCTATTAACCCTTGCAAATCTAGACCCAAACACATTATCTGAAGTGTCAGTGAATAAACCCGAATGTCAACTGATGACTGTCGGTTTGTTAGGTTGGAAGTTTAGTGAACAACTACAGACGCTTATTGCATACACTTGACCGAAGGGAAGCTTTGCATCTTTGCAATGTACGTCTACAGAGTCTGCTTTCTTTTGAAGCTTCATATAAAAGTGACGTAAGTGTCAATAATTAGCTTAATTTCCTCTGCAGGTAAATTATCAGTTTAGCTGCATACGAAATAGAAGCTTTTTCAAAAATTAGGCTCAAATTTTCCAACAATTCTTAAGCTAATTGGTGCTACAGTCCTGTTCGTTAATTAGCTCTGAGCTAGTTGACTGTAAGCGAGAGAGCCGCGCTCCGTATTTTCTGAAGGTTTCTTTCATCGCATTCCAACCGCGCCTGCTTGCTGAGTCAAAATGGTAAGCTTTACTTTGTCTCAATTCTTGGATTATTTTTGTGTTTCTGATTTATGTTGAGTCTATTCCGCTAACAACACCATATAGATTTAGCAATATGTGAAGTTTGTATCTGCAACCTATGACTTGAGTGCGGTATCCACTGATTCACTTTAGTTAAACAAAGTTATAAATGACCCACGTTTGCGATGGTATCAAAAAGAACACCTGCGAACCAATCAAATATTCCAATGCTATATCTACCCTGCCTACTGTCCGCCCCCTTCAAGGCTATCCACAAGTAGTTTGACTTATTTAGGTCAGTCACATCTACACCCCACCAAATTTCCGCTGTATCTATGCTCCCCTCCTTACCCACACTTACAAATAGATCTCCAAACAAGCATACTTTTAGCTAAGTATACTACACTTGCGTTTCCTAAGCCATATCAAAAATATTCAAACAGAATAATAAGATAAAAAACAGGTCATTGTCGTTCCCATACGGTATTCTAGCATCCTAAGTAGCGCAAGTTCATTCCCTTGGTTCGCAATAATTTTATAACCCTCCAGTAAAATGTATAACAGTATAGGTTTTTTTCCAAAAACAAAACGGGATCAACGAAAATATTTAACAGTTCCTAAGTTCAAAAGTTTTACAAGGCAGACCAACTATATATTGAGGATCAGATTTCGGAATCAAGCCAGCTCAACGCTTCTTGCTGATGTTGTAAAATTAGAGAAACAACTTACAAAAAATCTAAAAATGGATAACATATTATTAAGTTATGTGAAACGGCGCTTCAACGTCGTCAAAACTTTAGTTATTGGAAATGCTATAACTGGGCCCTCCAGATTAAATCTAAGTCTTACTGACCTTATTGCACGCCGACCAGATCTAATCTAATCCGCGGATTAAATGATTTGATTTTATTCCAATTAATCAGCCAATGCTTGATAACACTGGCCCCAGAAGTGAGAGTTGGGAAGACAGAGATTAAAGTCTCAACCTACAAGGCGAATTGTATAAGTCTACATTTTGGGCATGGAACGAAAAGGAATGGCTGCTTTAAACTATAAGACAAATTAATAAACTGTGGAAATTTAATAAATTATTGAAATTTAAACCTAGGCACTTTGTTAATACCTAGTTAATACTTATCTTTCTGCAGTTCTGACTGCGCAAACGTATTGGTGAGATGCGGGGACACTACAATGGGCCCACTCCATATGCTTTCTTTATACTAGGATCACTGATTGATCAAAGCTCCAGCTTATTAAGCCATCGGGCTTGAACCCTATTTCCTTTTGCTGTAATCTCACATCAAAGATTTTAAGTCCAACTTAGTCAAAAGCGATTAATCTGCTTTCAGGCCTACGTAAATGATAAACACACTTAATCATCACGGGGAAATTTTAAGAAGATCAAGGGGAAGGATTGTACTATAAGTTTCAGCGGCAACTGGTGCTGTGACGCACAGAAAAAGGTATTATATAATCCTCATATCAAGGAAGCCTAATGTTGTGTCTTTCTAGAAAGAACAAGATGTTCGTTTAATTAAGGTGTCATTATTATCAAGCTTTGACCCGGGCAGTGTCATCCATACCTTGTTTGTATCTTTTGTTGCTGCACAGCGGCTTGCACAAATTTTCAGATGATTAAGGCCGGTTCACACTAGTGCACAAATATGAGCAGGAGATAAATGAAATATAAACGAAACTAAGATTGTCACTACAGCACCTCCGACCCGAAAAATTCGGGCCTGAGATGGGGATCGAACCCACAACCTTTGGCGATCTGGGCCAACGCTCTACCGATTGAGCCACCCAGCATAGAACTCTGTGACTCACGAATAAATGCTGTTTGCTTATTCACATAGAAGAACAATTTTAGTTGGCTTTTTAAGCAATCTCGTGTAATATTTCAATAGTCCTTAGGTTTTGGGCTTGTCCTTGGGTTTGTACCCGTGCGCGTGCTGTCTAAGTGCTCTGTATTGCGCAGTTGTTTAAGCAACTGCATTAGCCGTTTCGGTTTGACTATGCTCTGCAAGGAATGGAGTTACAAACAGTCTCTCAGCGACACGAGATGCAACCTTGCACAAAACCTATTAAAGCTGTACAATGCATAATATAATTGTCAAGAATTTGATTGCTTATGTCTTCTGTACACAATGCGATTTTTGGTCATTTTGGATTAAAATGTCATTCTTCTTCTTTCTCTCATAAACACTCACATATATTAATCAAATCAAAAGAAACAAATACACAGCTCCCAGTACAGGATCCATGTTAATTATTCGAATAACCTCCTAACGACGTTATTTGTTTAAATAGTTTCGTCACGAAAATTGAATAAACTAATACTGCTTCAATAACAATAACATTTCCCATCCCTCTTGCCTGAAAACTTAGTCATCTCCCAGAAAGTGAAAACAGACCACCCTGGAAGATGTACAAACATTCATTAGTATTGTCTCTGCTTTTGTTTTCGTCATTCCAAATAATCGCGAATTATTCTCTTGAAATTCTGATTTCCGTTTCCCGTAGTTCATTGAGCTAAGGAAGAACCCAAATTCAATAACTTTTCGTCTGAGACTAAAAATTGTGCATGCGTTTGAAAATCCTTTTACAACTACGACATTTTAGCGAACCGAATTTCACAGTTTCCTACACCTGTTAGGTAGTTACCTACCTAACTAGGCTTTAACCTAAACACCTATTGTTCTGGATTTCAGCCCACTTGGGTTAAATTTCAACCTCTTCTACGGTTAAAACGCTATCAAGCTTTATTGCAATTTCCACGTACCAGTACCCAGTTCCAAATTTATTACATTTCTTAGGAACTAGGAAGTTCAACATTTCCTATTTATTGTGACAAGCTATCAACTATTACTTCATGCTTATTGTGTCATGTCCACAATAAGGTGTGCCACGTCAAGTCATCACGGAAGAAAATGCTTTGAAGCAGAGCTATCCATTTCTTCAAGGGTCTTTCATTTTTTTCACGAATAGGTTATGCCTGTTTTGATATGGCAAAATTAACACAATGGTTTAAATTCTACTATATATACTCCTGAAATTGCCCAATTACAGAAAGAATGAGAAGTTTTACACATTTTAACCTACTCAGAAATAACCATAGTTTTGGGAAAACGTCTCGTGTGGCCCACTAATAATCCATGATCAACTTCAAGCTTTGTTTGAAGTATGGAATCTCTAAGCTGTACTTATGTTAAAGACAGGCTACGAGACACAGATTTTATGCCACCTTAAAATATGCAAATTCCAAATTTGCTGCGACCATGCCGCCTGTGACCCGGAAGCGCCACATGAAAAATCAAAAGTGTTCTGAACCTCGAAAATTGATGAGAACTCTATCTTTTAATCTAGTCATGAAAAACAACAGCACAAATATAATTTTGGACCAAATTAATTATAATTATTTAATAATTGGATAATTACTTGGTGACTTAATTAATTACTAATTATTCTGTTTCAGATTAGCATGATCTTGCACGCCGATCAGTGCTTTGTCAGTCTGCCGACCACTTCCATCAACGGAACCACAATTTCCAAACCTTTGTCTCAAATCGCCCGATTCCGGCTCCTCCTGACCGGAATTGTGACGACAGTGGTTGTGATTGTCGGAATCGGCGGCAGCATGCGGATGCTGGTGCTGATGCAGTGGCGCGAATTCCGGTCCCGGGTTTCCCGGGCCCTAACCGTCCAACTTTGTTGGGATATTATTTTGTTGATAAGCTCTTGGGTTCTACTCTCCCTGTCGACTTTCGTGCTCTGGGGTGAATTTCCCTACGTCGGCCGGTGGGTTTGTCCCTCCCGGGTTTTCTATGTTATCATCAACATTACCATGGTGGCAGATGTCTGGATTTCGTTGATGATAACAATTGAACGATATCTGGCAATCTGTCATCCGCTTCGGGCCCGGTACTGGTGCACGAAAAGCCGGATTCGGGGCGCGACAGTTCTAATCGGACTGCTTTCGAGCATTTTTCCGCTTCCACGGTTTTTCGAATATTCCGTCTATTCCTGCCTATACGAGCTGGGTAACAGAGATACGGTAGCGGTAATGTTACCCTCAGCACTACTGGTAAATAAATATTATTGGATCAGCTATAGACTTATTGGTGGTATTATTTTTGTGACCTTTTGCCCTTTGCTGGTACTAAGTGTACTCACTGTGTTGATAATACTGAATCTGCGCTCCAGAAGGAACTTCGGAACTCCGTTAACGAAAAGACTTAGGAATAGGAAAATTCGGTTAACGAAACTGGTTCTAAATCCGGATTTGACACAGCGTTCAATTTCTAACGAAATTCGACTTCGTATTGAAACTCAGCTGAACAAACTGTTGGTAGTAATTTTGGTCAAATTTACTCTCTGCTTTTGTCTGCCCTCACTGATGGATATTTTGGAGACGGTTTTGGACAAAAAATTTCAGCGAACGCATTTTGTCTATATTGTGGATGTGAGCAATTTTTTGGTGATACTTCACGCTGCCACGAATTTCATTGCCATTCTTTGCTGTTCACCGAAAATTCGACGACGATTTTTCTGCTACAGACGGCATGCGGTCTCGGGCCCGTCCGCGATAACGACCTTGGTTGCGGAAACTCTGAGTTGGAACATTCGATGCATTGCTCCGTCCACTGAAAACTGTGTTTAACTATGTAGGTAA
This sequence comes from Trissonchulus latispiculum, assembly GCA_030248195.1. Lineage (NCBI taxonomy): Eukaryota > Metazoa > Nematoda > Enoplea > Enoplida > Ironidae > Trissonchulus > Trissonchulus latispiculum. The sequence continues at coordinate 34,686 of JASAND010014023.1, forward strand.
CACAGCTTGAGCACTTTAGGCTAAAATCAAGAAGACTAACAACATCGTTGTAACAGACATGTAAATTGTAAATTAATTTTTGTAATAAATTCCTGTATTCGAGAAACATTTTAGTACATTTTCATTTGTGTGCGGTAACGTGATTACACAGGTGAGTTGGTGTGATCTGCTGCAATCTACAGCTCACTTGTTCACCGGCCCTGTCTAGACCGGCCAGCCGGTGGCCGACCCAGGCCCAGAGTGGCCCGGCAGGCAGGCCGGCGACCGCTGGTCGAGAAAAGGCCGGCTAGCCGGCCGGCTCGTGAAATATAGGCC